>VYZP01078389.1:0-32313 GCA_013400635.1 Hypocryptadius cinnamomeus | reverse complement strand
TCCTGGGACACTCCACAGCAAGAATGAAAAAAAATCCAGCTTGTAGGGTTGTATATGAGATTTCTTATGAGATAGAAGAGTTAGTTTTCCTCACACCCTCCCTGAAATACAAATTAATAGGAACTCAGCCATTGACTTAGTTGTAATAGGAGAAGATGATTTACTGAGTGACCACTGCAAATCTGTGGATGATTCTCCATGTTCCCAGCCTTACTGTCTGCACAAGGACTCAAATATTCTATTTTTGGATATGCAGTGTAGCAGTCCAGGTAAATAATTGATTGTCACTTTACCCTCTTCTGCTCTGCCCTGTATGAGGAGGCTTTTGGAAAAACAGAGGAAGAGATCAGAATGAAAGATACCCTTTAGACAAGGACATATTCATTCACGTCACAGGGATATTGATTCTGTGATTTTTGTCAAGTGTTAATTATTTTCTTGAGAGGGTTAATTAAGGCACGTGCCTTAAATTTAATTGTACTAATTTGAATTTCCTGGTGTGTCACTACAGTTAGGTGTGATCTGGGGAAATGGCAGTCATTCTGGCACAGCTTTAGTCAGGAATTACAAATCGAGAGACTAAAGTTGACAAATATCCCACTGATCACAAAATACAGTTTTTCTGGGCTTGAGAATATAAGGGAGAAGAACTGCTGACAGTGTGCAACTTATGAGAACAATTAGTCTCTCAGTTTGTTCCAAAAATCATGGAAGATTTGAGATGTCTGTGATTTTCAGAATTAGCTGAAGGTAAATCATTCCATGACAAGATCTGATTTTGAGGTTGTTGTTGGTTTGCATAAGGTTCTGGGAGCCTTTCTGTGCTGTGTATGTGGGCAGAAAGAGGGGGCTGCCTTCTGCCACGCTGCCTGGGCTGACAGTGCCCCCTGACTCTGCATTTGATTTGCATTTTCTGCCAAAAGAAGGAAATCTGTCAAAAGTGTGAAGAACTTAATCCTAAAACCAACACCTAACCTCACAAAACTAAATTCCATCCAGTGTAGCACAGACAAAATACTTCCCCAGGTGAGTTGGGGTGAGGTAGTGAAAGGGCAGCTGGAGGAGAATGAAGATGAAAGGCTACTGAGGCCAGATAAGCTCTGCTCTGTTACCTCCTGAAGCTTCAGCTTCCAGTGTTCCTTCAAATTACAGGAACAAACAAGTGGGTTTGAAGGCTTAGTGCAACTGCAGGCCTATAATACAACTTCAATCTATTTCTTTTTGAAAGGAAGGGAGAGTAAGGTAGAGAAAAGAAACTGTGCAAGGTGTTTGACAACAGAGTGCAGGGAACTCAAGAGCTCTTTGAGGGTCAATTAGCCAGAAAATGTGCTAAAGACTACATGCTCTGTTGGATTATTGGCCAAAGAATTACCCCAAAGCAATCAAAGTGGCCCTGTTGCCCGAATACAGAAAGGCAATTACGGATTTTGAGGACATGCTACAGAAGCTTTAATTAAAGGTATTACTTCTACATCACTGAACATTAGAAATTAAATTCTTACTTGCAGCCACGAGAAGCAGCTTTTGTCTTTCCCTTGCGTGTAGTGTGTCAGCATTAGACAGGGCTGGCTTTGGCATCCCTTCTTTAGGAAGGTGTATTGGATTTCACCCCACCCCTTCTCCTAACTACCACTTACACACCTGACATATTAAGAGGTGGATTTCCACTGCTAGACCTTCAGGCTTCCTCTGGCATTGTCTGGGTCTCTATCAGCAAGGACAATACAATTTCTGACTAGATTTCAAGGTGAAGTTTATGAAGTTTATTTGTGTGCAGAGCAGAAAGGATTTGCTATGTCAAGAGGGATAAATCTGTTACCCTTAAAACAGAAGTTACAGTAAACTACAACTTTTAAATGAATTTTGGCTCTCAATGTAGTTGATGGTACAACCAACCAGTTGGACCTACAAGAGCAGCCTTTCAGCATAATTGCACCAGCAGCAAACACAATCCCTTCCTAACACACCTGCTCAGAGTGGGGCCTCCAGGTGTGCTTTTGTGCCTCCCTGACCAGGGACAGCTTCTTGGGGAAGACCATGCTCTTCACAACCATGCTATTCTTGGATGGTACTGCATAGACAGACAGGACAAACTATGGTGAACTCCTGCTCAAAAGCTGCAGGTCACAGCTGCCAGTGATTCTGGAAAGACTCCTTTTGGCATGAAGGCTTTACTGCAGCTTTAGAGCACTGGCCTTCAGCTTCTGGGGTGATTACACAAACAAAGTAACAATGTGTGCACTTTTTGCTGATGTCCCATGTGTGCAAGTAGCTTCAGCACGTGTCTTTCATGCAGCCTTGACTCTCACTTTGAAGCTTCTGCTTTACTTCAAGAGTTGAAGTCACATAACACTGCCCAGTCCATAACACAAGCTTTGTTAGAAATCCTAACCACCATTGCTATTTACTTGATAATACCAGAAACACACAAATTAGGATGGAAAGAGTCCTTACCTTTGTTTCCTGGTTATTTTGATGACCCTCCTGGTTTGCTGCCCTGCTCCATGGGTCTCTCAGGTCCTCCTGCAATCTGTGTCTTGCCCCAGCACAGCAGGTTCCTCTAGCTCAGGTCTCCTTTTGTGCTTGTGGTTGGTCCTTCTTGTCAAAGCTCTCCCCAAGCTGCAAATGATTGTTTCTCTTTCCCCACTTTCTGCTCAGGTTTTTCATGTTTCTTCTGAGATTTTTTTTTTCCTTTTTTGCTTCCCTTTCAATGCCTGAATTTTTTAACCTAGAGTTTATATTTTCTCCAAATTCTGGTTCCATGGCAGAGGCACATGGAGCAACACCACCCGGTCCAATGCATGAGCCAACCTCCTTCCCTTACCACCTGTGTGCTCAAAAGAAGAGTCACAGAGATGAGGAAGGCTTTAGATCCCCCCTGAGGGATGCAGTCTGGAGGCCCTTTTGGCAGGCAGGAATATACTTTGAAGCATTCTGTAGTGCAGCCAATTACCATAATAATGGTTCCATTATGAACCAGAGTTCATAAACTCTCTGTAAACCTGTTTCTCAGCTCATGTTTCTTTGGTGCAAAAGCCATGTGTTGGCTGGACAGATGGGGGCTCTAAAGTTTTTAACAGGTTCTTTCATTTTTATTTGCTTATTGTCTGATCTTTTCCAGCCACAGAATTGTGCCCTGCAATTGCCATGTCTGCAGAGCATGGGGCACACTGGTGACTGCCCTGTGAAGCAGCCAACATTTCAGGGTCAGCTTAACTAGAAATTGAGACGTTGTTTGAAGGTCCTATTTCCTGCACTTTGGGGACCTAAATGTTCCCCCTTGGTATTAATTATATATTTCCCTCTTCACTGCAAGGAAGTGCAAAGAAAAGTAACATCATGGTCCAGCATCAGTTGCTGCATGAGATGGAAAATTCTGCTCAGTGTCTAACCCATAGCCTGGAGCAGCATATTTGGAACTCACTGAGACTAGGAGACCAACAACTGGTGATGGATAGCAGAGCATTTGTTGTGTATGAAAACAGCATTGTTTCACACAATGGGAAGTGGCACAGATCTGGGAAACTGCCCTTGGTAGATTGAGTACAGTATTATTTTAGACCCCATCAGATATCTACAAGAAGTTTAAAAACAATTAAGTCTCATGACATAGCTGGGTCTAGATGTGCAAGAAGATAAAATAACTTTCCCAAGACTACACAGAAGGAAGCTCAGAAGAACAGACAAGTCAGACTCACAGCTTTTTAACTGACCCTATTGTCAAAGCTCTTTTTTTCCTATAGATTTATAGAGGGGTACCACACCAACATTATGAATTTCTGCTTGGCTCTTGCTCTTGTGCCAGTTCAAGCTTACAGTCAAGTGTCTAAAAGAAAGTCTCTGTGTGCTGCTCCCATCTTTGGTACAATACCATCTTTATTTACAAATAGGAAAGCCTT
The DNA here is from genome assembly GCA_013400635.1 of Hypocryptadius cinnamomeus. Lineage (NCBI taxonomy): Eukaryota > Metazoa > Chordata > Aves > Passeriformes > Zosteropidae > Hypocryptadius > Hypocryptadius cinnamomeus. Next base: position 28,414 of record VYZP01078389.1, on the reverse strand, counting down.
TACCACTAAGTAAAAGGCAACTTTATTTTTAGGTTATGTTTTCACCCACAATCTGCAGAGTGATCTGTATGTGTGACATTTGACTCTTTGCTAAATTTGTTTCATCTTGTTTTGAATAGTGCAGCCTGGCAGTGGCAAGTGTCTCTTTGGCTGGAGTCATGTGCCAGTAGCATCCAGGGTGAGGTAATTTCACTGGTGCACATCCAGTGTAAGTAGTCAATTTGTGCTAGTAGCTAAGACTGGAACTGGATAATTTAAAATATTCTGCTTCTGGATATTTTTAAAACAGCCTTTAAGCAATGTTACTGTGGTCATTTACTACTGTGGTCAGATTTCACAAGGTGGCCTAAATTGAAGTGGACATTGAAGTTAATTTGTACTTGCAGCAACTCGGACAAGAGAAAGACCTAATTGCTGTTCTTGTAGCTGCAAGTTACAGCTACAAACCTCATAGGAGACACTTCTTAAATGAATTATTTCCACTGGGGAACTAACAGACAATATCTCTGGGCTTGACCACTAGTGATCAGAGTATCATGAAAATGTTCCTGAGGTCTGAGGTTCATTTGGACATTATTGCTTTTTTAAGTAGCTCCTCGTACACAGACAGTAAAATGTCCTGGGCTGATCCTGAACCTTAAGTAGCATTTGGTGCAACCAGAGAGTGAGTTGCTGTCAGGAAATTCTTGTGATCCTTTTGCAGAGTACACTGAAGGCAGCAGCATTAAAAACAGGGTGGAGAAGCTTTCTGAGGATTCCGAATATGTAGGATTCAGTGGCTTTGTTTCATCCTCTCCCCTTCCCCTTGATGTCACAGCATTGCCTGCAGCACTGCTCACAGGATGTCCCACACACTGTGCCTTGCTTCCACACACTCGTTTGGAAAGAGGTGCTTTCAGAAGGAGCAGCTGGCTGGTCTGGTTTGGGTTTGTCTTTAGAAGGGCTATCAGATAAAAATGCCACTCACCTCAGGACAGAGGCCAAAAAAATGCAAGTTTTGTTGCAATAGACGAGCTTGAACATAGTGCTGGTAGAGCCACCACACACGGGGAAGTTCCCAGATAGCAAAGTCTTTCCTTGAAAAGGTCTGCACAGCTGCTCCAAGTTCATGGCAAATCCAACTACTTTTTTAGGAAAAAGCTTCCATGTAACATTTAAAAACTGGGACCTGGTTGGAGGTAAGAGGAAGATGATCTTTGGCTTTCTTTGAGTGTTCATTTTTATGGTGTATAGGAGACTGCTTATAAAGTTCTTCCCCAGATGAGGAATGCAGGTTGTTTTTAATTATGTGACAGGCAAACAAAAGTGACATGCCTACTTACCCTTTAGATGACAGCAAGCTTTATTTCCTTAAAACAGACTAAGGTGGGAGACATTCAGATGTTAAAGAGCCTAAAAGCTGCAAAAGTTTTTCATTTCAGTAGCCCTCTGCCTCAACTGTGCTAATTTCTATTGCAGGAGGAACTTAGTCAAAACAATTGAGTGTGAAAAATGCCCACGCTTTGGGCTTTACATTTTATTTTTAACTCAGTGTTTTCTCATTCTCTATCAATCATGACAACTCTTAATGCAAGAATGTGAGAGCCCCTTCTGAGCATCTCAGCACAGAGAACCATTTAATACTGAGAGCTTTGTTCTGCACGTTAAATGCCTATTGACTCCTCCAGCCCAAAGAAATATTGATTTTTCTCTCACTTTCTTTACAGGCACTGCTTTCTTTCCTGGTCGCTGTGCTGAGGTCTTTGCCAAAGGTCAAAGCATTGGGAAACTTGGAGTTGTACACCCTGATGTTATCACCAAGTTTGAGCTCACCATGCCTTGCTCTGTCCTAGAGATCAATATTGAGCCCTTCGTGTGAAGACGTGACTTTTATCTCCGACAGCCGTCCACTGTCACATGCAGCACCCTCTCCTCTTTTGTCTGCCTCCCAGGGGACATCCGCTTGTGCTTTTATGTTCCAATAAACCAGAAAAACAGATCCTGTCTCCCTGAGTAAATGTGTTCTTTGCAGTGCAATCTGGCTGGCTTCTGCAGGGAAGGAATGTGGGATCTCGGACCAGGCTGTGCCCTCAGTGTTTTCAAAGGGCAGGGGGGAAGAAACAAGTTGGGTCAAAGCCCAGTGTTTTACAAGAGAAATGTAATGGCAGAGCACATGATTAGTTTTCAAAATCAGAAATGTTCCACAGACACAGCTTCATACTGTAACTGATTATGGCTGCATAACAGGAATCTCATTCTTTTCTTACTGCATGAAATAAGATAATTGATTAGAGCAAATGTTGAGTGAATGTGAGCAGAACTAAGGAGTTGAGCTTTTATTCTATACGGTTGTCATGTGCTCATCAATGGCTGGGGGAGGAAAATAAACTTGTTTCATGAAAACCAGAGCTATTTTGTAAGCAAGATGTGTGTAATATCTGCTTCCCTGCTCCAGACATAACTGTTGGTGCTTTATCATTCTAAATTCAGAAAGGGGAGGGGGTGGAATTAAATTTTTTTCATTGTTGATGTCAGCCTAGCGGTTTTTGAAGCTCCAAACCAAATGGGGAAGTGCATTTAAGAGCATATGCCAGTGGTGTTTTGCATGAGTAACAGAAAACTATCAAAGCCTTTGTCTGCCTGAGGCTGGCATGTTTGTCTGCAGAAGTGAGCGTGGGCCTGCTGCACTCCCAGCCCCACCAGGGCTTTCTGGACCCCAGCTGTGCAGCAGGACCATGCAGCTTTTGGGCAGGGTTACTTTTCTGGCAGTTCTATCCCTGCCAGTACATGAGAACCTCTCATGGGTCAGGCTTTTCCTTCTAGGTGGCTTTCTGGCAGCAGTTGTGTCACAGCTCAGTGCGCCGTGTCTCTGCTCTCTCTGAAACTGAGAAGCTCCATCCAGCATAGTAATGCCCAATCCTTCCTTTCTGCAGGAATGTCACCAAGTGGGTGGTCAGATCAGTACACTGAAGCAGCTCTTGACTGGCAGCCTTGTGGAGCTGGCTGTCCCTCCTTTGCAATACTATAACCATTGCTAATGCTGCAGGCCAACAACAGCCAGTATCGATGCACTGTGGCTCCTTTTTGCTGTGAGAGCCAGGAGTGGCCTGTCCCAAGAGTGGACATCTGGGAAAGGTGTCACAATGACTGCCCCACTGAGCAGAGATGTGCAGTGTGAGGTAAGCTTGTATGAGCTGCACAGACCCCTATCCCTGGGCCCACGAGGGCTTTTCAATGGCAGCCCCATCAATAATCTCAACAGGTGGGAAGGCAACAGGCAAGGCTTTTTGGTGCAAGTGATAATCCAGTATGAAATATGCACTACAGTTCCCCATCTGGAAACCCTACGGTTCCCCTCAGATGGAAGTGTAGATTTTAATTATCTCTGCATGACAGACGTGAAATGAGAATATAGCTGTTGCCATACGTTGCACGACTGACTCCAGTGCCCACAGAGAGTGAGAAAACTGCAGCTCACATTTTAAACCTCCCAGGGGATTAGGCAGCTTGGCGTTTGCAGGATCTCTCTCTCTCTCCACGATGCCTACACAAGTGTAAGCAGGCAGGCTCGCAGTGTGGGAAGCAATCTGTAACGCAGATGGAAAGCATTAACCCCCCCTTGTTTATTGGTGTGTCATGCACGGGGATTAGGACCACAATAAGGCAGATTTGCATTGCAGCAGAGTGCAGGCATATTTGCGTGCACTAAATATATTTCTCTACACAAGATTTTCTGACTCTTTGGGTGTCCCAATTCTCCTGTGAATTTAGCTGTCCTTTGAGTGTAAAGACTAGATTAAGCTGGGACTAAGGGCTTGAGCTGCAGTGGCATGTGTTGTGAGGCTTTTAGGTATCACTTCTTTTTCATACCATTTGCTCACACATTGGCAGCTAAATGCTCCAAAACCACGAGCTTTGTCCCAGGTAAGTACCATTACTTGCTAAAAGTTGAGGATGAGAATCAAGAGAAAGGTTAAAAAGCCTCTTCAGAGTCCCTGACCCCTCCAGTTAACTATGGTGCCAGCAGCCTTGCAATGAAATTCAAGCTCTGCTGTAGTGCTGAGCTCAGGATTAACTGTGATTCCTGATGAGTGGGACACTTCATATAAGTCTGGTGTATTTATTGCAAGGCTTTGTCTTTCATAGCTCCAAAGCAATTATCTGGTATTTACAGCCTGCTCATAGCTGTGTGCAGTACTCAAGGCAGTTATTACACAGCTTCGTGCTGGAGCCAGCCACTGTGAGCACTGAAATTTGCTTTTACCCTTTGCTGTAGCCATGGGCTCTGGCAAAGGAAACCTTTGCTGCTGGTGGGGACTTCTCAGCAGTTTTCAAACATCTTTTGAACTTGGGTTTTCTTTTCAAACAAGAGTTGGAAATGGGATTTTTAACTACTGCTCCTCAATTATGGATTACGTTTGGCCTCCTGCTCCCTGTGGGTACTGGGTCATTGCTGGGGATCTGAACACAAGCAGGAAAGGCTAGGGAGCTGGTGACAGAGAGATGAGAGCTGGTTTAGTGTGCTGTCTGAGCAATTGCTGGGTTCCATTCTGCTGGACACGTGCTCTGAGCTCTGGGTTTGTCCTTGCTGTGCTTTGGTGGTGATTTTGCAAAGAGCAGAACCCTGAGACAGCCTGGCTGCAGCTCCCAGCACAGGCCCTGCTGCCTGCAGGTTACCCTTGCTATTGCACAAGGGTGTTTATGTAAAGGTGATGCCTGGGACTGTTTCCATCTCCAGGCTGGCACTGTGCTCACTTGAAATTTAAATCAGCCTTGGTTTGGCAGGTGAGCATGGAACAGGCTGGGTAAAAGCATTGCCAGGAGGCTGCCAGGGGATCATGGCCTGGCACAGGTGACACCTCTGACCGCCCAGTGACCTTGAAACCGAGCCTGCTGCCAGGGCAGGGTGGTAGCAGGGTGACAGTGGGCAGGTGGGAAGACAGTGAGACAGCAGGGAAGCTCTGACAGGAGCAGGAAGCCAGCAAGGGCCTTGCTTTACTCATGGCTCAGCAAATGTGCAAGATCCCAGCCACTGCCCAGCCACACTTCCACTCTGTTCAAAGAGGTACCTGTGTTTCCTAACTTCCCCTTGTAGCATAGTTGAGAAGGGTCAAAAGTGAAAAAGACTGTTTTCTTCTGTTCCCTAAATTACATCAACTACATCCAGAAAAGCAAGTCATGACCTTGCTTGTGATTTTGCATAGGAACTTGGATGGATTAGGAGACTGAGGTCATGACAAAGTTACTGCTGGAAAATTAAAGCAGGGGAATTCAGTGCTTGCTGCTTTGGCTCTTAATCCCTGCCAAAAGGTGCAATATCCATTTGACTTTTGACAGAGTAGCTGGTTCTGCACTGGGGCACCAGCACATAGAGATGCCCCAGAGAAGAGGAAGCCTGGGGCAGCACCACGTGCCCAGAAAGTGATTTGCAAAGTAAGCTGGTCAGGAGGAGGCAGCCTCCAGGCAGGACAGAGTGGGCTAAGCTATGGGTGAGGTGCCTGCTACATCCCTCTCGAGAGCGTAACAAAGGCAACTTAGATTGCCTTGCATCTCCCCTCCAGCTGCAGGCAGGCACAGGAGGGAGAGCTGCAGCACTGGACCAGAACAGACAGCACAGACAGTGCTGAGAACACAACAGCCAGGCTGATACTCTAGAAGTCACCTCCCACTCCATTCACATCAAAAGTAGTGTTTTACTCTAAAACACAAGTGTGCCTGCTCAAGAGGATTCAGCTGGTGCCTTTGTCTTACAAAGTAAAGAACATGGCCAGCAAACCCACCACAAAACCTCATTCTCTACCACTAGCCTGGAAATGCAGAGGCATCTGCACTGCAGGGATGAAGAGCATTTCCAAAGACAACAAAGACACAGATTTGCAATGAGGAGCTGGTGCTTCAGGTTAATGAAATACAGAAAGGGTGATGTGTCTCACCTTGTCACAAGACTTGCCTCTCCCAGCCTGGCCCTGCAGGGGTGGCTATGGTCCTGTAAGCATCCCAGGAGCACAGCCTCAGCACAGAGCCCAGCTGGAAGCTCTGCCTAACCCAGCTGGCCCCGGGATGCTGCAGCAATTGGGCTTATCCTGATCAGCTGTGGGCACTTGGAGTGACCACTTCCAGCCAGGATGTGATCCTGAGAGGAGGATGAGGCCCTATCTGGTTTCAAATACACTTTTTGACCACAAAACCTTGTTAGACTCCTCAACTAATGCGAAATATTCTGCAGTTCATGGGCTGTCATGCTATCACTGCACAGGTTAAATTGGCTTCCAGTTAACTGTTTAGCCTATTAGAAGCAGATATTGTAGGTGAAGGAGATTCCAGTGCCCAGAAGTCCCCCAGCACTAATTACATGCAACTCACACATTTACATTTGAAAATGTTGTAAAAAATAGTCATTAGTAGACCAGTAATCTCTTTTTAAAATGTTTTTTAAAAAGCAGGATCCTTCTGGAGGAGCCAAAGCATGGAGCTAGACTGAGCAGGAGACAAGGAGCCACAAGCAGGACAGCTTGGGAAGAGAAATGGGTGCTTGCACTTGGGAAGCTCTTTTAGCTGGGACTCATTGCCTTTACATCAGCCATTTACAAGTATCAATAGAGGATGCAAAACAAACAGACAAACAACAAACTCTGCAAAATAGGTTTATTTTAAAATTTGAACCAAATAGAGTTTGCATTTATTGCATGAATCACATGCAGGTGAATACTATAAAAATACCTGTGTAGCATTTATATATAATTTATAAAATCTTCATAGCATAAAATAGCTGTGAATCAGAACAGAAATTTTACACATAAAGCTACATGAATGTCCCTGTCAAACTGTACCTTTCTTGGGAGTAATTCCAATCCCCAGCTTAAATGCTCATCTTGCTGCTAAGTTTTTTCCCAGTTTTGTGATGTGGCCCCTCTGCAGGGCTCCAGTTGTGCACTGCACCTGTGTGTCATGCAGCTCTCTTAACATAAGGTGTTTAAAGGTATTTTAAACCTGATGGCAGTGCTTCTGTGGTGTATGGGAGGCAGAGAGGCTGAGGATGGAAGCCCATGGCTGTGGTGGCCCATGTCCAGGACTCACCCAGGGGCAGGTGTGAGTGGCCACGTGCCCTGCTGAAAGGCTCACTGGAGCTGTTTGCATGCACGTGTAAAGTCCACACAACCTGATACAGAACAGTTTATCCACAGCCTGACAAAATCTAAAAATGGTTAAAATTTCTGCCTGCATTTCTTCTGGAGACTGGCAGCCTGGGTTTAGAGTGGTGCAGCTCTTTCATGTGCATGCCTCACACTCCTCAGACAACTCCCAGCTACAGTTTTGGAATTGATTATGTTTATCCAGGCGGTCAATGGATGGCAAAGCACCTCTTTTACATTCTTCAGGTTCATTTTTCTTGCAGCCAGGAAGACAAGTGGACATGGTTAGAAAGCTGGCTCTCACTGTACATTCTGCCAGGCAAGGCACGGGGGCCATGCTTGAAGCTCTGCAGCAATAGCACAGTACATTTTCCTAGCCAAGCAGACCACGTTCACCGCTGTATTTCTCAACAGCTCATTGGTCCAACAGCTGAAATATATTGTTTTAAATAAGCAGCCTGAGTTATAGGGATGTCCTTCCTATGGACACACCTCCCTACTATTCTACAAGTGTACACAAAGTGTTGCAGGATGCATGGAAGACCAACTGTGATGCTGTGCAGCAGCAGAAAATGATGGCATCTTGTAATTGTCACGCACTGTAGTCACCAGAGTCACTACTCAGCTCCTTCCACAACGCAGTTTATGGACTCTACTTGTCACCCCTGCATGACAGGAAGGACTTTTTCCTTTCCCCTAGCCAGGGGAACTAAATCAGAGTCAAACAGTTTGAACTCGAGCCTCAGTGCTGGGCTAATAACTCTACTCACTTGTTTGTAGGCAAAGGATCTTTTAGTGGAGACTTTCTTATTAATATCCAAGGAAATTTGTTGCAAATCACATTAAAGATTTTGTGTTAGCTTTTTCTTCTCTTTTACGTATTGGGTTTTTTTTTTCTTTAGATTGCAATAATGAGTAAAACCATCCACACAGAACTATTGTGGTCCAACAGTGCCATCAGAAGACAATATGAACTCTGCCCAATGATGGCCTTTTGATTTTGCTGGTCACGTCTCCCCCCACCCCACCAGCCACTTTTTCCCTGATACCCCAAACCTGAGCCCTGCCTTGGCTTGCTCTACTGCTTCAGGAGCAGCCCCACAGCCAGGCAGGCCTGCTGAGCCCCACTCCCCAGCAACCCCAACCCCACAGCAAAGCAGCCTTTGCTACTGCTCTGGCAGCGATTTCAGCTGTGTGCTTGGCACATTTAGTTGCCTGGGCAAAGGGTGTCTAATCATGGGACGCAGTGGGGTCAGTGTTATCTGTGCACAGCAATTCCCATGACTCCTCCAAGTCAGATATTTCAGGCCAGTTGCTTTGTGTTTGTGTGGCAAGGGCATGGTTGTGGTGGAAGGTAGCTTATAAGGGTGACTTCTCTCAGTGCCAGAAGCTTCCCCTGTGTCCAACAGGACCAATGCCAGCTGGCTTCCAGATAGGNGAGATTTCAGAAGGGAAGAAAGCCTAGAAAGAAGGGAGGGGTAGGTGGAAGGTGGTTGTAAATGTTTGGTTTTATTTCTTATTATCCTACTCTGATTAGTTTGGTAATAAATTAAACTTATTTCCCCAAGTCGAGTCTGCTTTGCCTGTGGCAGTAAAACTGCTGAGTGATCTCTCCCTGCCCTTGTCTTGAGCCGTGATCCTCTCATTATATTTTCTCTCCCTGGAGAGAGGGGAGTGATAGAGCAGCTTTGGTGAGCCCCTGGCATGCAGCCAGAGCCAAACCCACCACACCAGTGCAGAAAGGCACAGAACACTTTTTGGTCAAGTCACCCGCCTGGACTGTCACGTCCCCGAAGCGGTGGTGCCGCAGGTGGCTCGGTGAGGAGGAGCTGTGCTCACATCAGTCCCAGCAGCTGGTGCAGAAGCGGCACAATGACGGTGGCCGTGAAGCCAACGGAGGAGTACGTCACAAACTTGTAGGGCACCTCAACCTCCAGGCGTCTGCGGGCTTGCAGGTCACGCATGGGGAACTTGTACCGATAGCCCAGCACGCCGAGGACCGTGCTCTTCATCACCCAGCGTGTCAGCAGCACAACCAAGATCCCTACCAAGAACCTGGCTAGCACAAACACCATTGTACTGGTGATCAGAGGAAGCCCGGGCTGAACACTTTCGCCAGTGTGGGCTGAAGCAGCGTACTGGTTGTTTAACCAAAATCCCACAGTTGCTCCAGCTGCCGCTCCTAAGATCGTAGTGGTGTCTCCCCTGGTAGGGCTGTAATAGTCTAGTTTGGGGTAGTTGTAACATAAGACAAGAGGCACAACTATGGAAAACAATGGGCAGAAGGGGCTGGTTAACAGCAAGTGATCTATTGTGTCCCACGCAGGATACAAGAGCACAAGCAGCACAGCCGAAATCAGTGCTCCTCCGATCACATCCTGTAAAGAAATCACATTTAAAAGGCTTTGTGAGACCTGGAAGGTAAACCAGGTGTTTGGGTGATGATAAAAGACTAGTATGTGCATTGGTGGAGCCCAGCAGTGGAGGAACACCCAGAATCCAGTGATGGCATTATCCACGTGCAGGGAAAACCTGAAGCACGGGCTAAACAAAACATGCCAATCCACAAACCCAACCTCAGCTTATGCATATGCATGTGTCTGTGGACACACATCCTCCTCCTCACCTGCTCTCATGTTTTGAGGGCATTCTCCACCTACGACCTCGGAAAAGGCACATGCACAACTCCATCTCAGGGCCAACATTGCAGTGAGCTGCCTTCACACAAACCCTTTCCCTCCTGTAACCCTGCAAGCAATTTCATCACATCAGTGTGATTATCCCTTGCTTGCTTTGCATAAAGGGGTAGATGCTGTCCTTTGTCAGAGACAGGCTCCCATCCCAGAAACACAAGCTCCAGGGATGGAAAGTGCAGAGCTGTTGGACGTGGTGCGTGTGCCATGGTTTCTGCCAGCAGTGGGAGGGAGGCACCTCCAGGCAGGGATACAGCAAGGAGAAATTTGTTGCCCAAGTCTCTGAAATCTGGCTTTCAGTACATTGCCTGAAGCAAGCATATAGTTAAACCCTAATTTATTAACAGAGGCAAATAAGGTGTTTTGAGAACTTGACTGTTGTCAGCCACAAAGCTGAGACAGCAGGTAGTCCCTAACAAAAGCCCTCTGTATGAGAGCAGCCAGGTAAAAAGCAATAAAACAAGTTTCCCTGTGCCACCCTTCCAGTGTCACGTAGAGGCAGCAGTGTTAGTACAGCCACAAAAACCGCTGCAAAAGCTGAAGTTAGCCACAGACAGAAATGTCTTCCTCTAAGATTGTATCTTTTTCACGAGTCATGACAGCTGACTACCACCATGCTTGGTCACAGTCTAAAAATTATTTATGTGAGCTTCACTTTGAGTTAGGCAGGAATGAGGGGACTTCTTCACAACAGAAATATTTCATGACATTCTGGTAAATGCATTACTCCTGTATGGTTGAACTTCAGCTGTTTACAACTTCCATTAGATTCACAGCACATTTGATTTTAAACAACTCCTACAGCCATTTTGCATATCCCTAATATAAATTTTCATTTATTCCCTCATCCAAAACATGAGGCTGGCCATGGAAATACACAAACTTGATCACAGCTATCTAGTATGTAAAATACCATTATATTATACACCTTTACTCCACAGTAATTCATGTTTTGATGTCAATTCTTAGATGATACCTTTACACACAAAGCATGGTTCGGCCCAACACTAACCAACTGCCTCAACACAAAAGAGCTGGGGGCTGCTTCCAGCCCTGATGCTCAGAAATCCCATCCCTACTGTGTACATCAACTTCCCACACGGATGTTTGTCCACCTCCTGTTAGAAGGGAAAGTCCTCAATACCCCTCTAAGGGTGATCAAGGAGCAAAGCTCAGAAGCTGTTCACATGCTTTTCTGTTCCAGTTAAAGAAACGTAACCAAACATTAACATTTCCTCACAAAAGCTTTGCTCAGATTTACCCAGCTGACTCCAGCAGTACCCAGCCCAGTTGCAAACAGTCCCTATTGACAAACCTGATGAAAGTTTTGTGAATTTTGTTATCCTCCCATTCAGTCCCAGTACGGTAACATGGCTCTTGGAAGTTTCAAGCAGGACCCAGACAATCAGCTCTAACCAGTGGCATTGTACCGTGGTCCCCAAACTGGGTGCACAAAGCAACCCATGGGGCTGGGGGGAGAATTTTGCACTGCTCCTAAGTAAAAATAAAATGTGCATTTTTAAGAAGTAATGCTTATTTAATTGCTACATTTGTTAATTTTGTGTGTTTTATAATGCATGTATCAGTACAGTAGTACATGTATACAATTAATAAGTAAATATACATATATATATATATATATATATATATATATTTAGGAGGCCAGTGGTGTTTTCTGTTTCCCCCCATCCACCAATATCTGGCCTTCTCATTTTGGAAACGCTTACATTTAGCAGTGCAGAATTAATGATGTCTCCCCCTGCCTGTTCAACTAAGGACAAGATGGGAAGAGGAGAGATGGCTCCAATTTCTGCGAGAACTTCTTGGCGGGCTCTCCCTGCCGTGCCCCCCGGAGCAGGACCTGAGTTTTTCCCGGGGGTGGAGCTGCTGTTAGCACGCCCAGGAAGCACATTCCTGCCCGTCTGCCTGTGTAAACAGATTAGCCTCTCGCCAAGCCCGCAATTATAAAGGAATTTTTAAATAAGGGCAGGCACGGATTTTGCTCAAGGTGCAGAACTACCTGCAGAATTGAAAACCTCCGGTTGCCCTGCTGGGATGCTCCAGCTGCCTCCGTACAGACGAGTCATCCCCAGGCTCCATCTACCTCCTCTGAAGCCCCTCCACTCGCATGCAGCTCAGCCCTGCTCTCACACAGCGCCAAACATCTGCCCTGCTTCCCTGATATTGCCAATCCAAGCAGAAAGAACGCTTTTCCTATTCTGTCTGGCACACAGTCACTTACTGCCTGAGTTCCCTTACCTTTCATTTACTGTGAGACACCACGCACGCTGCTGAACTCCACTCCTAAGGACTGTGCTACACAGTGTGTGAAGCACTGTGACTATGTTGTGTGTTTATCAGCTTTAAAATATCTAAGATCATTTCAGGATTCATGGTAGTATGAAAAACCCTGAAATACAGCCCAGCAAAGGGGCAGGGGGGGAGCTTCAGAACACACACCCCCACCCCCCCTGTGGGAGGTGTAATCAGAAATAAATGCATCAACACTAAATGGGTATATCTCAGGGGGAAAAAAAACCTTCAGGGTTTTTTGGTTATAAAAAGTAACCATGGTGGTCAGCACAAGACATTATTGCTTGTAGCTCAGGGCAGCTGCAGTGCCAGCCAGGTTCTCCCCACATCAGCTGTGGCTCTGGAGGGAATGGCATCAGCAGATGTGAGACAGGAAAACTTGGTCACTGCATTGAGGCAGGGACCAAAAATTGAGCCAGTGTTTTAAGATGAAAAACAAAGTAATATTTTCTAAAATACAACTCTCTGGAGAAAAAAGGCAAACAAAAACAATTACCAGTCATATCATCCCAAATGGCTTTTTGTTTCTCAAAAATAACCCCTGAAAACTTACAGATTCGCTGCTTCAAAATGTGTCCAAATTTTTACTTTTTTTTTTAACTTTGCCTTTTCCAAGTAACTCCAGATCCCCTCTTTACCAGGTTCTCAGACTCCATCATTTGAAACCTGCAAAAAAAGAACCCTGCATTTCCCTTGCTTTTCCACACACCTGGGACACTCTGATGTTGAGCTGGTGGAGATGGGTGGTTGTAACTCAATTACCTGTCAGCAGTCTGAGTGCATTGCTGCCACCCCATTCTCTGGCTGCGTGATGCTCAGGCCATGGGTGTTTGTTCCCTTTTCCCTGGGCATAGTATTCATTCTGGCACAGCTGGAAGGATGCAGATAGCTCCCATACTAGATGACTGCCTCTCCAGGAGGTCTTTAATGGTAATCTCTCTTACTGACATCACTGTGCTTTCTGATACCACTCCTCATTCAAAAGCAAGGCCAGCAGTGCTAAAATACAAACAGGTTTGTAGAGCTGAGACTACAGAAGATGAGACTCTGCACTGGAGCTGCAGGAAAGCACAATGCAACTGCCCTTGTCACTCCTCTGGTTCCTCAAACAGGAAAAATTCAGTTACACAAAGCCCATGGATATTTGTTACCCATTCCTTTGCTTTACTAAAATGCTATGACCACTTAATACATTATTACATCCTTTCTGTTAAGGCCTCAGTTAAAAACCCAGAGGCTCTTTCAGCTGATGGCTTGGCTGGGCACTGCTGTGCCTCAGCCTGGTGACATGACAGCTCAGGGCAGGAGCTGTCCCACCAAGGGTCACAAACAGCTCTGAACTGCACTTCTTCCCCAAAGAACCATTGCTGCAGGTGGCACAGCAGAGTCCCTGTGGTGACAAGCTGCTGCCCAGACAGGGGCAGTGTGTGGGCGCTGTGACCACTGGGCCTTTCCCAGCTCCATCCCCACCATGGCACACACAGGATAAAGACCCCAGCCAAGCACGTTTGCCCTTCTGGAAGGCAGCATTGCTCACACTTCAGCTAAGAAGCTTTTTAAAAATTTTCATTCTACGGCCCTTTTCTATCATGTCAAAAGCACAAAGGACTTTTTCTTCTTTACCCTAAAATCCATCTAAATTTAGAGGGGTCTTTCATTATGATGGGCCAGCAAGAGAAGTATGCAAAGAATTTTTACTGATTGACTTAAGGTCAGTAGCCCAGAAAGGGTGTCTGCAGCCTCGATGTAAGATATTGTTTTGATCCACTGAGCCTGAAAAGGAAGTTCAAGCTATATTTTATAGCTAACCTTAATCTCATGAGGGCTCCCTTTCTTACAGTCATCAAGTCTCATTACAAACATAATTATTGCTTAGTAAAAAAGATTCAATTATTTATGCATATGCAACCAACAATGCTATCAAACTCCTGTGAGGAAATAGCTCAAAGTTTTTATCCATATTTGGGAAGCTGGCCCATCCCTCTGTCCACTGTATATAACAGATAATAAAGTTTCATCTTGTCAGGAATGAACCAACTATCACAGGCACACTGAAATTAGTTCCTAAAGCAGCACGGATGTCTCTAAGCAACTGTGCCCAGCAAGTCTGTCATATAAAGTCACAGCTATTTTATAATTATTTTCAGACAAACTATTTGTGCATCTCATTCCCTTGAGAAGCATTTTGTTCCGGCTGAAAACAAGAAACCTGTCATTTTTGAGTGCCTGTAGGCTGACAAGAGCCCTGCTGTTGGGCAGGCCCTGCAGGGCAGCTCTCTGGCCACGCTTCACCCCCGTGACTCACCGAGCTGCAATTCCTGCCGGCACTCCCAGCCTGAACCAGCCCCGGCTATTTCTCGCTGAAAACAGCGATACTATTGCACAAAGGGCTTAGCTAAGGAGCAGCGTTGGTTGCCCAAGCGCATTCCTCACAATTAAACTTTCGAAATGGAGAACTCCAACTGAGGTGCCGGGCTGAGCTCACCCGGCCCAGGCCGCTGCGGCCTCCCCGCGCTGTGATCACCCCAATGGCAGCTCCGATTGCGATAGCCCAAGGGCTTCCGAGCAGCTCCTCTCAATGCACAACTCGTCTGCTCCTGTGGTGGCATGGCCACCACCCTGAAGAGCTGCAGGAAAGCAGAGCTGGAGGCACATCCTTACCAGGACCGTGTGCATCCCTGTGTAGAGCCTGCTCAGACACACCAACGTCGAGAACACGAACGCTGCTACGAGGCCGAGCTCAAATGGATACTGTGAAAAGGGGGAAAAAAATGAAATACACCATTAAACCAAGCAGCTGGACTGACATAAGGGTCTTGTGCTGGGAAGAGGCTCCTGAGCTATTCTTTCCCCAGGAGATGAATGTGACCTGAGACAAGGCCCCCTTCAACCAACCTCAACCAACACTCAACCCTGCTGGAGTTGAGTTGAGTTGGAGTTGAGTTGAGTTGGAGTTGAGATACTGGAAGGTCACCTGTGCTCCCTGCTTCTGCAAGATCTGGTCTCACCATGGAGACATCTGGATAATAGATGGTATTTGCAGAATTGTTCCCTACAATATCTATCTGCAAAACCCATGTTAGTGTTAACGAGCTTAAGGAAAAAGGCACGGCATGTTGAACAAGCCATGGCTGAGGTAGCACTGCAGTCTCAGCTCAGCCAAGGGGACTGTGACAGCTGCAGAGTCTGACCAGAAGTGTGATCAATAGTCCTCGAGCAGCGGGCTGAGTGGGGAGAATCAATGTCTGGGCTGAAACCACAATCCAGCTATTAAACCAGTCAGGACCACTCTACCCCGTGACACTTAAAGTTTTAATCATCTTCTTATGAAGCTGGTTTTGCCTAATATCCTCTCTGAGTAGCCTAAAGACATGGAAAGAACCATTTAAATAAATCAACATTTAAAAATTTAAAAAACCACACTTGGTAAAGAATAAGCTTAACATATTAGCCCTTAATCCACTCATTCAAACCCTGAAACTGAGTGGGCTGCTGGGCTCCTTTCAGTCCATAAGGGAGATTTTTCTGTAAAGAGTAAACCAACCCAAAATATAAATAAAGGCAATTAATTCATCCAATTTGACACAAAGTCTCTATCTTGTGCCTGAGGCTCATGACTGACCAGGGTGGCCACAGGTCAGCACAAAAATGCCTCTGTGGAAATTCTAAGCATAACAGCTCCCTTCTGACCCTTTCCCCTGGCATACTCCAGCCCTTTGAATAGAGAGCTCAGACCCAGCTGCAGATGTCATTCCCAGTTCACAAAACACTATTTTTCCTCATTTCTCTAAGCCTTTGGAGCGTTTGCACCCACTTGACTCCTCCCTCAGCAGGCAGCCTTCCAGCTAGTCCAGATCAGTAATTGATGATTAGGGCATCTTGAGAAGATAGCAGCATAATGTACTGGGAGATTTTTCCATCTTAATAGAGGCAATTAAACCATTTAATTATTTGACAGCAGCTTTATCGTTTCATAGCAATTTCCAAGAAGCATAAGACAGCCTTTGAAGAGCTGCATGTCCCTCTGGTCACTTGTGGATTGAGGAGAAGGTGATGCTGACCAGGTCATCTTGGCAGCTCTGACACATGGGATAGATCTGGCTTCCAAATATATGACAATGTATATATATGACAAATATTCCCTCTTATGGCTTCCTGACCCCATGCCACTGTCAAGCTGCTCTGACCAGTTACCACACATGGGTTCATCCCTTGAGAGGGCTGAGAAACATTCTTAAATACAATGCAGCCAGGAAGTTATTATTGCTAGAATACAGGAAACACAGGCTTGGATTCATTAAACGGAATTAAAATAATCATCATGGAGAAATGAGTTTCCAGGAAATAAACCTTTTAGGAAGATTATGAGGAAAAATGATGAAACTTCCCCAAGCAGCCTGCAGCTCCTACAGTGCAGTGAAGTTGCTCTTATTCCTCTGACAAGCAGGCTTTCCAATCATGTTGTGTGCTGTTAGTCTAACACAGGTTGGAGCCAGGGGGTTTCCAGGAATGCTTTTCCTTTCATACAGAAACCATGTGACACAGAGCTCCTTTGCTTTCCCTGGGAGCCAGCATGTCCCAATGCACTGACTTGGTGGGCACGGGGTGAACACAAAATGCTGGCAACCAGGCACCTTCCCTGCATGGTCACCCCACGTGCAAAAACACAGTGACCCCACCAAACTACAGCAGGGCAGTGCAGCCTGCCAGCAGCTCTGAGAGGAGTCCATGCATAAAAAAGCACATTTTCACTAAATTTCTTTTTGTGTCTATTATTGACCAGCTACAGGTAAGCGCAGGGAAGAATACACATCTGTGAAAATAAATAAAGAACTCCTCAGGAAGTAGCAACATCTTTGGATTTGCAAGCTCTATGTGGCTTGCTGGAAGCAGACACAGGCTTTTCTTTTTTTAATGTGTTTTCTTTTCCTTCTTCTGTTTTCTTTTTGTACCCCTACCTTGTACTGGTTCGTGGTAGCAGTGAAAAAGGAGAAGGAGATGGCTGTAGCTGCCATGGCGTGGGTAGATGGCATCCCATACTCTGCATTCGTCCTCATCTCCAGCTTCACGACAGGTGGTGACAGGGGCCGAGGCCACTTCAGGATGTCCTTGGAGACCTGGCCTATGTACATCACTATCTGGGGACAGGAAAGGCCACAGGGCTGTCAGTCAGCACAGGCAATCCCCATGCAGCCCACCCAAGAACCACCTGTATTTCTGTGCTTTTTCCTGCAGAACCCATCCCTCCAAGCAGAGAATTTATCTCCTGAATTATTAAAGGGGCTTCCATTAGCTCAGCCAGCAAAGGAAGTGGCGGTTTCGCTGCACTCTGTGGTAACCTGAGAAGAAGTGGGACCAAAAGGGTTGGCTGATGAGATTCAGCAATACAGGACAGTGTGAGACAGACAGCTGGCTCCCACCCCATGCCAGAGAAGTTTATGTTTCCTCCCTGGCCCTTACAACCCCTCTTCTGCAAAGAAAGCAGCCATAAGAGAAATTTTTCCACCCCACCTTTGAATCACAGCTGTGTCCAGCCCCAGCTCCCCCATTCCCAGCAGCTCCCACTCCACCCAGTGCTGCAGGATCCCTGCTGGGACACACCACCCGTGTGGTTATTAAATGACAGCCTTGGCATCCTCGCAGAGGCAGCAGAGGGAGAACTGGACAAGCAACATGAGCTACCAGTCCTTCTGCCTAGCTCCCCAGTAAAAGGCTCCTATTCCCTGCTTGGGACACCAGAGGTTTAAGTAAGGGCTGCATTAATTCGCTCCAGAGCTCAGCAACATAGTACTTTTAGAGGAAATGTTGCATTCTCAGGTCAGCAAGGGAAGAAGAGGCAAGGGACAATGCTATCCAGTGTCCCTGAGAGGTGCTGCCCATCCAGCCATGGGCATCCTTGGCTCCTTAGCACCCTCTTCCCAAAGGCAGTAGGCTCTCAGCATCCACAGTGAGGGCATCTGAGAAAAGTTAACCAGGCTGTCCCTGTAGGATGTGTTTGCTTTCTGTTGTAGCCCTCCTCCCTTTACATAATGTAGCCACACATAGGCAGAGGAGACTTTTTAAAACAAAGCCAAGCAAATTTTTTTTCCTTTATTTTTTTTTTTTAGTACAAAAATCAGGTTAACTGATGTCTACCATGAAAGCTCAGTTGCTGTGTGAGACAGCTCGCTCTTCTGCTTCTCATGCTTCCACCAGCAAAGGAGGGGGCTTAAAATAACATCCTTCCCTTGCTACTGGTGTTGGCCATATGCTGGAACAGCAACACAATCACCCACTGCCACATTTGTCACCAGGCACATTGCTTCCCTCTCTCTCCCATCAGCCAATCATTTAAAAAATGGTTTCACATTAAAAGAAAGATGGCAGGATTCAGGATTCACAAGTCAGGACCAGGAAAAAGCCAGTCATTCCTTTGTCCTTCTCTCTACAGCACAGCACGTGCCAGAGAGTGCTAGACTTACAGCCAGCACCAGGGCCTGGAAAAGTGACTGCTGGTGCCTTTGCATCCTTTATCCATCATCATATCAATCACGTTACTGCCTTATTATCAGCAGCAGGTGGGACACACCTGGCTGCTCCTGTGGACACACACGGCACAGGGAAGACAGTGAATACCCTGCCCCACACTGTTCACAGTAAACAAAGGCTCAAGGAACAAACATCTTTTAAAAACCTACTGTGTGGGTTTATTTAGTTAATGCCTTCAGTTTCCAAATGGATGCAGGCACATGTTTGGAAGTTAATTATATTCCAAGGCTGAAAGAAAAATTACTCTTTCAGGCAGAACATAAAACATTGAGGCTGCCATTTGTGATACCATCTGAGAGGCAAGGTAGGATGAGCCAGTTTATCAGCAGTCCTCTATAATAATGACTTCCACTTGTGGAAGTATTATTAGCACTAGAACATAAGAGTATTGCAGAAAAGGAAATGAGTCATCTCAAAAATGAAGGCTATGCTAGGACTCCTGTGATGGTGAAAAACAGACTGAATGCTGGAGGTGGGATGGGTAAGTGAAAATATCAGGCATCCTCACAACACCCTCCCCTTCCTGGCATCCCAGATTAAATTTTGACCCTTCTACTTTTTAGAAACAAATTGTATAGACGGTAAGGAGAGGTGAGACGACCTTCATAAAACATGCAGGAGACTCCAGAATATGCCCAGACTAAGCACTGATCTCTGAAGCACCAGATCTTTGCCTTTAGCTTATTTGGGTACCGTGCATGTGACTTTACACACAATATCCTGAATTATGTGGCAGAAGCAGCACTTGTGGGTGGGGTAAAACACCCCCCAGCAGCTGAACTGGCATCCTTCCCGAGATAATGACGGCAGGTGCACATTGCTAAAGGCCACCCCACACAGGTGGTGCTGTGTCACCTGCACCCCACGGGCTGCAGGGGCTGGGGGAGCTCGGCTCTGCCCAGGCTGCAGGGGCACGGCTCTGCCCAGGCTCTTTGCTCCCAGCACGGCAAAGCAAACAGAGCTTCTGCCAGAGCTGCCTGCCCCGGGCAGTGGGTGCCTTCCCTGGGGACAGCCCCGTGCCACAGAGCAGGGCAGGAGCAGCACCAGTGGGACCCATCCGGCAGTGCTCACCCCCGCCCTTCTCTCGTGCACATCCATGTTTTCCCAGTGCAGTGGCTCTGAACTCTACCGGGTTAAATCCTTGCAACAAATTTAAGCAGCAATAAAAAACAAACAAACAACAGAAAGCTCCCAAAACTGTAAGAAACTTAAACCCAAGACCTTCCTCAAACTCTGCTGCCTACCACTACATCAAGGCTGGCCTGTGCTAAGGGCAATAGCAACCTTTTACAGTAAGCCAGGACTCCAGGTGAAGGAAAGGCAAGGCTTTATTGCCACTTTGGGTGAACAGCATTACATTTTACTACACAGTGGCAATTGGCAGTTGCTATAGCAGCAAGACAGCCTCTGTAGTCTTTTTCTGAGAGCTTCCTCTTAATTTGCTCTGAGTCATATATATGGTCTATCTCCAAAAATACTTCTTCACCTGAGCCTTTGCATCAGGATAAACAAGACAAACCTATCTTTGTATTTTAACAGTTTTCGCTATAGTGAACAATTGCAGAACCAAATTTGAGGCATTAGCACCCACACAGGTGTGGATACTTATTCATTTGTTCCAACATCTGCAGGAGATCCCTCTGGGGTGAGGGGCTGCTCCCCTCCTTCTGAGCATCTGAGTGCCATGAAGTGACCTGTTTCCCTGACATTCCCATGCCTTTGGTGTGTAGGTCAACCATTTAAGAGGAGGTTTTTCTCACCTGCAGGTGTTGTCTGGCATTTGCAATGGTTTCCCCACACTCCTCACATGCATCACTCCCATGACAGGAAGCAAGAGCTCTGGAAGCAGATTTGCCACCACAATGCAGACTCACATGGAGCAGACAGACAACTAAGCCAGTTCCCTGTGCAGAGGTGTGGCAGCACTGCCACAGAGTGCAATTTCCCCTGTGGAACATTCCTATGGCAGATGCCCAGACCCCAAGCCTGGCAGGATTGAGGAAACATGCTCAGTGTTGCAGGTGGGCTGTGTGTGGACATCCTCCTCCATCCCTGCCCTGCTACAACCTCTGCACAGGATGGACACACCTGAGCCTCCCACTGGCATCTCAAGGTCAGGAGGAGCAATTCTTTTTTTATTCTGTAATATTTCAGCTAAGAGGGGAACCAGATCGTATTTGTTTTCAGCTTCTGATTTTGCAGCTGTCCTTATCTTCATTATTGATCTGTTAAAAGGGCAAGACAAAATTCTAGAGAAGACACATGGTTAAATAGCATTGGCAATTTCTTCCCTGAGATTCACAGTGTGGCAGCCTGACTTTGAATCTGCTGGTTTAACTCCAAAATAGAAACCCTGTAACCTGGCTGTAGAAACCCTGCCTGCAGTAGTATATGTCATCTTCCCAGAAAGGAAATTTGCAGTTTGAAAATGATGTTACTTTGGGTTTCTTTCACAAGCACTGTGCACTGATAGGAGTGACCAAGCATACTGAAGAAAAAAAGAGAGATGCACTATTAATAAACATTTGCAGATTAGTCAAGCAGAAGTAAAGACTGTATGTGGTTGCTGAGGCAGGCGTGACTTTGATTTCCCATGCAGAAATTAAGCCAAGCACCCAGCCTGCACTGTTCTATTCTCAGCATCCCCCAAGTGAAGTGACCAGATAAACACTGCAGCAGATTCCAGCTGTGACTGTGTCCCTTGAGCATCACTTGGTTCAGAGTGAAAGAGGTGCAGGGCAAGGAAAAGCTTGTCCTTGTGGAGGTACTCCTCCTAGCCCCCAGTCAATGCCAAGAGCTAAGGCTTGGCTCCAGGACAGCACACCATGGCAGTCACTGAGCAGCACTGCTGGCCCCTTGCCCTGGCAGCAGCCTGGGTGGAGGAAGCCCTGCAGAGCAGAGCAGCCCCAGACACCACCAGCCTGGGGCCCTAAGCCACCCTCAGATTGTGTCCTGCTCCCCCTTCCCTCCTGAAGCACCGGGCTGCTCCCCCTGTGCCAACCCCAGCAGCAGGGCTGGGATCCTCCTCAAGGCACACACACCTTGTGGGAGAGGGCAGCTGGCTCTCCTAGAGCCCCAGGACCTGCCATTTCCAGCGTGGGCATTGTTTCCCAGAAAATACATCAACCTTGTGCTGGCTGCACAGGAACTTTTCACGTTTCCCAAGGGTTTGGCCAGGGTCCATTCAAGGTCACATTCAGCTGGTGGGATACTCAAACCCTTGGGCTGTCCCAGGCACCATGGCAACAGCAAATCCAACAGGCAGGTCTCCAGCCCACCAAGCAGCACAGCATTCACAGCACAGCACAGGGCAGCAGGAGACGGGGGGACAGGGAAGACACAGCATGGTTAGCTTCCTAAAAAAGTTATGTGTGTATATATATATGTGTGAGGAAGGAGGACTTTATCTCAATTCAGGCTTCAGAAACACAAAACCAGAACAAAATTAGTAGAACCTTGAGCCTCCAGAAGCACAACCAGCCAACACCCTAACACATCCACGCTGTCTTTAAAAGAAGCCTTTAGACAAAATCTATAAGGTAGTTGACTATCTTATAATGGGCTTAGAGAAGGAAATTTGGGTCCAAGATCCTGGCAGCAGGGAAAAGTACGGACACATTGATCTGGTTTGTCATCTAACATCTAAAACTGTAAACTGTTACACCTAGAAGTTCTATTGCAATACAAAAGGTTTCCAGTTGGAACTTCACCTTAAATGATTCAGAGCTTGTCTCAGTTATGAAAGCCTTATTGGCATTTTTTCTTCAAGGGTGGAGTACAGCTGCCAGCTCTTACAAAACTCCCTTTCAATCAACATTTTATCAACTTGCACACACCATTTATTTTTGTATGCTGACATGTAGTTACTTATGTGCCTGAATACAGTTTTACATGTTCTTGTGCAGTGCAATATTTGGAGCTTGGCTTTCAAGTGACTGTGTTTGTCAGCAGTTCCAGGCTTGTTTCAGTGAAGTGTTGCAAAGGCGCTAAAACTAACAAACATAAGAATTGTTAAACCCAAAGTTTGCTTCCAAGTGTCTTTTCAATCACTGCACAGCAATATCAGTGGCATCACAATTGCAGGTGAACTCCTGCTGATTAGGAAACTCCTGGTTACCCTGAGAGGGAGTTCAGAGCTCATCACTGCTGAGTAACTAAGTGCTGACAGCCTTTAGAAAACTGTTCCTCTGAAAAGCAAGATGGAAAGCTAAACTGCTATGGATTCAGACCCAGGGCCTTCTCAGACTTGCTGCAGATGTCCCCACCCAGTGCTGCTCAGGGAGCCCCGAGGGTCACACACAGCCTGGCATCACCAGACACCCAAACTCTGCCTCCCTTCAGAGGTGCCACCTACCCCTGAGTCAGCAGCTTATCACTGTCACATGCCAAAAGCTTCCACACCTGCCCCAACAAAGTCCATGCTGGCCAGCTCTTATTTACATTGCATAAATTAAAGTTTTATAGACTATGAAGAGGTGTGGCCTGAGGAAAAAACACAGAAAAAGAGATTTCCAGGCATGCTGAATAGCAAACTGAAACAGTATTTTTCTCCAGGTCTCTGCCTTTGAAATTCCACACCAAAATAAAGGTTTCAAACTTGAAGCAGTGCAAAACAGAAACAAAGTGAGCTTTTGCCTCTCGAGCTGAGATGTGCAGTAAATTTAAAGTGCATTTGGAGACTGTGTGAAGCTGTTTCTCATCTCTGCACTTCCTGGCTGAAATTGCAAGAGTCACAGGCATCAAAGCCTTGCCTGTGCAGTTTCAAGAGTGTTTACTTCAAATTGCTGGAGAAGAGAAGCAAAGACATCAGGGGACCTTCATTACTGACTCGGCACCTTGCTTAGAGGTTTCATACAGTTATTTCCTCCATCTGTTCAGAAAGGTAAAGCTAAAGCCTGCATATATACTCTGAATCCTCAGAGGCAAGGCCCCATGGAAGCACAACATGCTGCTTTAGGCTGCCAGAGCATCTGGATGTAAAAACAGTCAGCATTTCCCACAGCCATCCACCTGAACAGAAAAGCACAAGCAGCTGGCTCTGGGGACCCAGGGCTGGAGAAGATATTCCAGGGTTCCAAGTCCACTCCTCTGCTGTTGCTGGAATAAACTCTTTATAATTTTTCTTTCTGCTCTTCACCCTTCTAGAGCTATTTCACAACATTTGGCTCCAACTGAAATTATTTATGACTGCCTTATGCATGTTTCTTCTTGTGACTGTAGTTTTATTTTAAGAAGCTCCTTCCTTCCCATGGTTTTTGCAGCCAGCCCCATTCTCTCTCCATCTTCATTTTGCTAGGGATTTATCTAAGCTTTCAGTCTCTACTCAGAAAATAGTCTGTTCTTTAATCATCCCTGGCCCTGCTCCAATTTGAAATTATCTTTCTCAAATGGGGGTGACTGGCTCTGCATAAACTATTACAGATAAGATGGCAGGAAGTCTTTGTAAACAGCAATAATGCTGTTTTAATTTTTAAGGGAAGAAACTCCTGTGATTCATCCTGGGACACCAGCATTGTCATTTCCCGCTTGCAGCAGAAACTCACAGGTTTAAGTGGGAAACAGCACCAAAAGTGCCACCCTCAGCACCCTCATTCTCCAGAATTCTCCTGTCCAGTGGTGTCACCACCATCCCTGCCAACCATGTTCCCAATATATCTGTGTGCTTTGTCCCAGGCTCTTAGAAAAGTCATTGCTGGTCCACTCTCTCTCCCTGCTGAAGAGCTTCACTAACAACCTCTCCTCATCCTGAGCACCCCCTTTAAAGGGGAGCTACTCCTGCCTTTCCCTTAGGGCTCTCCCTTTGGTACCAGCCCCTCTCCCCAGATGGATAAGAGCCTTCTGCAGAGCATGCCTGGGTCCTGCAATTATCCCTTCATGCTCTTCCCAACCCTCCACTCACAGCTGTTGTCTGAGACTACCAGGCTGCCTGGATTTTTACTGTCATCTAACACAGTTCTTAGCCACACATCATCATCATCATGCATTCAGAAGCATTTCTTCAAAAGTCCATCACCAAAAACCTCCAATTTACTTAAAAGCACAGCTCTGTCCCACTGACACCTTGGTGTTTCCCCTGCAGCTGAGACAAATGTCACATCCACGACCAAGGCATCTGAGGCCAGGCTGGACAGGGCTTGGAGCAAGTCTGGTCTGGTGGAAGGTGTCCCTGCCCACAGCAGGGGACATGGAAGCAGGTGATTTTTAAGGTCCCTTCCAACCCAAGCCATTCTATGAATTTATGACTGTTAGACAGATCAGCACCAGCACTGGGAGTGCCACTCCCTGCTCTCCAGCAAGAGACCCTCCCAGCTGAGCATGCCACAGCACTAACACATGGCCTGCACGGCCATTTTTAGCCATTTCACAGTTACATATAATTAATGTTTTAAAAATACAGATTGTTGCAAGCCCATGTATTTAAAACAGTTTCCCCTTTTCGGTATAAAGTGCAGCTCCACAACTCAGTAAGTGAAAAATAATATTAATTATCATAATATCAGATGCTTGAATACTCTAATTAAGTCAGACTAGATCTGGCCAATACTCAGATGAACTCCTTGCAAGGAAAAGACAAAGCAAATCAACAGAAGTGCATGTAAAGAACTCCAAAGGCTCATTTTTTTGAGCAATGTGCAAACCCAGAAGGCAGTGACTACCAATATTCATCTTTTGTGGCATGTTTCCAGAAGCTGTAGGTGTACTCCTGGCCAAAACCCAGCTCTAGTTATACTGTGTCCACCTACTCCTAAATTTCATCTGCAAGTTATTTTTCATGTTCTCTTTATAAAATGTATTGACTAAGGATATTGGCACAGAGCAACTGATGTCTTCTGCCCAAGACCAGGTGTATTTGAAGGGTATTACTCAATTCAAGTTGTTTTTATTATTTCTTATATTGTTTGGCCAAAAGACAAAATATTATTATCCAGAATTGACTGGATCATGGAGAAGCTTCACTGTAAATAGATAAACTTGAATATCATATTTAAGTTTTTACGAAGATTCAGTTTCTTTAATCAGTGTAGATTGATAGTAAAACTTTCAGGCTCTGCCACCTAGCAGAGGTACTCCCTACCTCCCTTCTCTGTTCTAAAATAGTTTTATTTGGGCAGCAATATCTGATCAATACCAAGATGAGCAATGGCAGTGACAAAACAGCCAATTCTGGCCTAAAGTGCCTGGTTATCTCCTGTTTTTTCAGTGCTACAATGGAAATGCATTATTCTGGATACCCCAAACCCATGCTGAAGCAATGCTGAAGTCAGTTAATCTGTGAATGCTCTCTATTAATAAAAATCAAAATCTGATCTTTCCCTCCACAAGTGACTGCAGAAACACCCTGCTTATTCCACTGCATATCCCTTTAGTATCAGGTTTATAGTGATTTCAACCAAGCCAGAACCATATGAAATTACACAGAAGAAATGAGCATAAGAGAAAGGTTTCCTAAAGTGATGAAAAACAATCCCTGAAATACTGTGATGCACTGGGAAGGAAGTGTTTTCCCAACTATTCTGTGCAAACTATACCAAAAGCAGCTCAGTCAGTGATTGTGCTGAAAAAAAGTCAGCCCAAGATGTGGCAGAGATGAAGAAACCCTGAGTCAGATGATGCCTCTCGCCTCCTCTCTCAGTATTGCAATGCCTTTTCTTCCTAAACACGAGCTGCCCATTCTATGAATTGGTGCTTCTTTGGTTTGCATCTTTGGTTTGAAGGAATTTTGTTCATTTGAAGGGTTGTTCTTAAATATTAAATTGCTATGGATACAGAATTAAAGTTTAAATTAATAATAGAAATACTTACAGACCAAACAACTATCATTCTTCTAGACACAGAGTGATCTATATTCCAGTAGGTAAATGGAAGGAAAGTGATATAAAAAATCTCTTCACCCAAAGCAGCTGAAAACTTGAACAAGTAGTAGTAGAAGTAGTTCTTCACAATATACTTCTGTGTGCAACCCTGGAAATGAGAGAATTTTATCGTTTTAGTGAAGCAGAAAAATATACAAACACTTAAAAAATTATAACTGCTACAGTTCCCAGTCCTGAAACCAAACAGTTTGTTATAAGAAGTGTCAAGAAATGAAGCTCAACTTTTGTACTAGAATGAAGACTGTAGTGATAGCACAGCTACATTTCCTGCAGAGCAGAAATCCATTCAGACTAAGGTAGCAGTCACGTGGAAAAAGACTTCCAAGAGATGGGATCAGCCTTTCCTCCAGGGTAATCAGGTCTAGTTCATAAAAGGTATTGACATGCTAAGTTTGAAATTTCTACATCAGTAGACAAAGCCACCACTGCTTTCACTGGAAATGCATTTTGAGGTGAAAAACTTAAACTGCAATTACCGAACTACTTCATTTAAATTTTGCCTCATTATAGTCCCTGAAATTTGCTGCCAGGTGCTGCTGACAACAGCCCTCAACACTGAGTTTTTCCAGGTGCCTCCAGCCCTGTGCTGGGGGGATCTCATGGGATCACCCCACACTGAGGTGCCACAGCTGGAAGATTCAGCTCCTGCGTGGGACTGGGCTCAGCAAGCACAGCTGCACGAGCAGAGCCAGGGGAACACAAGGCTCTGAGTGGGCAGACAAAAGAGCTGCACCTGTCACCACCAGATTTTCACTCTGACATTTTAAGTAACAACCACAAGGTTGTCTTTTTAAGCATTACCAGTAGATACATGGCAAGCAGCAACACTTTAGCATTTTATTTATTCATTCTATTTAGCATGAAATTTCATTCACTGTCTGGATTTGGTAGCTAGATGATTTCATTAGATGTACTCCACCTAACATGTTTCTCTCTTCCAAAAGGTGACACCCAGCCCTCCAGAGCTGGGAAGCCACACAACAGCCCACATGGCTTAGGCCATGACTTTGGCCACTTGTTGGCTGTGTCTAGAAAAGGTTTGCTGCTGTTGCTGCTGCTGCCATTTGGGACTAGGACACCACAAAGAAGCCTCACACTGTTAGCAGGAGCAACAGGCAAGTGAATCACATTTTGTAGGCACACGAGGGACTTCAGGAAATAAGGAGATAGACAGACAGATTAGATAGACAAATAGACAGGACCTTTGATTCAGGGGAGGAGCTAAGGAGCCTATCTAGTCTCACTCCATCTTCCCCAAAAAATTAAAAATATGTACATTGGCTACATAAATACAAGATGAAAGAACTTCCTAAAGATGAGAACTGAGAAGGGACCATGAAAGTCCCAGCACAGACACACTAAGTTAAGACACAGCTTTGACACAAGCTTGTAAAACTCTCAGAATAGGAAAACTGTTATGCTTGGAGCTGGCTGTGTAACTAGTCTACTAAAGAGAAACTCTCACCCTACATGCTAGTGAGAAAACATAAAAATTGTCTAAGGAGTCCAGACATGGACTTGTGACTCACTGCAAAAGTCATTAAAAGTTCCAGTCTCTTCATCTGCTTTTAATGCAGAGATGAAACAAACTGCAGAGAGATGACAAAAGCAAGATGGAAAGAACTTGCACCGTTCAAGTATCATAAAAAAACCCACAACTTGAACTGATTTTTGCACCAATGTACAGAAAGATGAGTCAACATTTTCAGAAATGTCAGGGTCAGAGGAGTGTGTTCCCCCATCTATCAGTCACAGAGGAGTTACTGGCATCCCTTTAGGATAACAGCTCTATGCTGTGTCTGGCTGTGTGACAGAGCAATCAGTTTGAGTGCCTCAAGACTCATCTGCCACTTAGAAAACACCCCCAGTGCAATTAGCAGCTCCAATGCTTCTG
>VYZP01078388.1:6780-32059 GCA_013400635.1 Hypocryptadius cinnamomeus | reverse complement strand
GCCTCAGGTAAGGCTTCCCCTAACCATAATTTGGTGATGGATAGTTGGTGAAGGGGTATCTCTCTGCCATGTGTAGAGCTCTGTGATCTTCTGTGCTCGAGAGTGGAGGCTTAGCATTTGGGAAGTAGCTTGTCATCTCATCAAGAATGTGCTTTCTGCCTCTGCCCTTATTCAGAGCCTCTGCAAAAACAAATTAATGCCCACAAATGTTCAGCTGGAACATATTAGCTTGTCTGCATAGATCCCTGATGGTCCCTTACTCTAACCTCCCTCAGTTCTTGCATTCAACTGGATTAGGCTGTCTCCACAGAACATCCCAGGGCTAAAGGGCCAAGTGAAATGCTTGTTGCAATTATTCTTTTCTCCTGTCTATCTGGGGTCTCCGTGGAGCCAGACAGGAGAACTGACAGCAGCCGCCTGTGTTGTGCCCTCTGCTTCCCTTGATAATGTTTTGGCAGAGAAGAATGAGAGCAGCCTGACAAAGCTGCAAAGGGGTGAATAAGCAGAGAAGATGAAGGAGATGAGAAGATGAAGCTTGGATGAATGAGGAAAGCACATAGGAAAGGAGATACAAAAGCAGATGTGGACACATTGGCAGGAAGAGCAGCAGCTGGGAAGACCAATTTTGGAACAAGAGGTGAAAAGAAAGACACACTGGCCTTCTGGAGGCTGGAGTCAACACAGAGGATGCCCTTTGCAGTCTAATAGCAAAAACAGAATTCTAACCTCTTATAAGTTACATCTTGAGCTTAACTATTGCAAGAACCATGACCCCATTTTACTATTTTCAGTATGTTGCAAATGTTACATGGGTAGGAAATTACAACCCAAATGTCATAGTAGCGGAAAGGCTGCAAAATGAAATACTCTAATGTCAGAAAGCGGCAGAATTGGTCATCGATGTCTTTTAATCTAAGCTTGTACAACAAAACTGTCACCTGTGCTTGCTATTTGCTTTACATTTTTATTGAGAATAAAGAGACCAGTACAGATGCCTTGCCTTTTTATTGGCATCCATGCATTCAAAAGCATTAAATTACAGAACATATCATCCTATCAGCAACACTACAAGTTAGATGCCAAGTGTGCATTCCATATTCTAGATCTATCTTTATAGTCTAATAAGACTCTGAAAAGCTAAGCCAGACAATGAATGGAAATGGAAAAGGCAAAAGCACTGAACATCCTAAAAAGCCTATGGATGACAAAACTTCAAATGATGGTGCATATGTTTACATCTTATTTGAGGTCATTAATGCAGTTACACCATGGGAACATTTGGGCCACTGTTCATAATATCCAGAAGATGAAGAAGAGTATCACACTTAATTGCAACCCTTGTCAAAATGAAAAATTAATTATCCCCCAAAGATTCTCTGTCAAACTGTCTCTTCCTATTTGCTGCACAAGGGTAATATCAGCAAAACAGCTCTGCAAGTCCATGCTACCAAGCAGCATATTATATTATGTAAAAGCAACAGAAGCAGAAGCCAAGTCAGGAATTCTGCTATGAAAAACACTTTCTTCAGACAATGCCTATTCCAAAAACAAACCTGGCTTTAGCAGGGTATTGGATAAGCACCAGCCGTTGCAGTTAGAGAACGGCTGCCTCAACTTGAAAGAAGAGTTTCTGAGAAGGAGAAAGGATCATCACAAAACTATAGGATGGTCCAAGAGCCTGGACATTCTGCCAGATAGGGAAAGTTGAGGCTCTGCTTTGAGTAAAAGCAACAAAATTCTGTGCTGAAAGAAAGGACCAGGAGATCATTGCCTGTTTTGGATTCCTGCTGCCTCTGCAAACAGCCCAGGGACCCTCCAGGGCAACAGGAAACAAGGACAGGGACTTCCACATCTGAAAAACTACTGAAGGATGGTACAATAATTTCATGTCCATCCCTCTTCTTAACCAGGAAAGCAACAGCATCCCAGGCAGGACTCACACACCTCCAACTCTGTGACCCCTTTTCCAAAAGGGACAAGGAAAACTAAACAGAGCACTCTGATAGAAGGCACAGATAAAGGACAGTTGCCATCTGCCCAGGCCCAATCAGAAACATTCATTCCATTTCTAAGTCTTCCTTGAGCAAAGGCCTACAGTTTCCATTTGCCCAGATATTTGCTTTCTCCCCTGCCAAGCACTAACCCTGAGACAGAAAGAGCCAAGTCCCAAGTGCCTGTTAAAGGCCCCAGTCTACCAAACCTAGAGAAGAGAAAGATCCCTGGCTTTTTTCACTTGCGCCACATTATCACAGAAAGGTGGATTAGAAGTTATCTCAGCTCTGCTTTCTTTCAGAGCTCGTTGGCAACACAGCCACCAAGATATAAATATGCACACACAAAAATTTGCAGCAGGCATATGTGCACGCACACACACAAGCCAATAGGCAAAAGCATTTCAAGACGTGGGGCAGATATGGCCAGAAAGCAAAAGGACTTAATGAAATTCTGGAAAAATGGAAATATATTATCTTCTTCTTGAAATTTAGCTTTATTTAAGGGTTAAAAAAATCAAAACACCACCGCAGAAAATAATTAGCTTCGCAGTTGTCCTACCTTCCACCAGCAAGCTTCACACAGATTGCAAGTGGCCAGCAGAAGTTTCAAGCCTCCATTATATAAAATACAACTTAAATTAAGAAGACTTAATTTGACTGAAGTAAGGTTGACAAAGGCCCAGCTTAACCTGAATATTCAATAGCACACTAACTAAAGGGCTGTAGGCAAGAGAGCTTCCCATCTCTGAGGGTAGCAGGCAAGTGACATTTCAAGGACCATTTATTACTTTTCTACACTTTAGGTGGCCATTAGCACTTGCACCAAGTTTGGGCCAAGGACAATAACGCACTGTTGTTACCATTTTCATTCAGGTATGGTAACAGCACAGGGGGATAACACACACCAGGTATGTACACAATATACCAGGGTCCTGTGCAAGCAGGAGCCCAGCAAACAAACACACTGCTGTCACTCATGGTGCTCATACCCAAAAGGGGCAAACGAATGCACCACACCCATTCCTTGTGCACAGTGTCAGACACCTTGCTATCCAGCTCCACAGAGTACCAAAAGTTGTTCTCAGCAAAGGCCAAGACAAAGGCTGCTCACCATAAGCTTCTTATAGCCTTGCTTTCTTCTGGGCACCACAGTGCAGGGGAGGCCTTCTCTATCCCTTTGGATGGGAGGTTTCCTGCAGGTTATGGCTGTTGATGCAAACACCTGGTGAAGATATTCCTTCTCCTGGGTCAGGTGGGACATAGGTTTGGCATGGCATTTTGGTATGTCCTTGCCCACAGTTGTTGCCCTCAGACACAAAGGAATCTACATTTGCTTCCTAATAAGCAGCACCAGGTTGGGAGAAGAAGCACTCATGTCAAGAAAGCAATGATGGGATGGTCTTTGGGCTCATTTAAGCTCTTCCCTTGTAATTGTTTATCAACTGCTTCTGTATCGCTTTTTTTCTTTCTTTGTATGCAAACTGCGTATTGAATTATTGCATTGTGCAATAAGATGAAGAAATATTTATTCTGAGATGTGTGTATTAACTGTTCTTAAGCCCAGAGCACAGCTAATTGTGATCCAGGTTCTGGAAACCTTTCTGTGACTCAGCTTCATCATTATGAGCAGTATTTCTGAAGTCCACATGGTTCCTGTAGTCTTCAAGGAAAGATCAAATGTAAGAGTTTGCAGTGGGAGTATTGCAAGTCAAAGATGTTCTTCAGGAAACCTAGGTTCCAGGAGGACAGAGATAAGGAAAATATCACTGATTCTGGTCTACTGACAAGGTTTTTAGAGAAGAAAGTTTAAAATAGAACCAAATTTATTGTGAAGCACAGGGATTCTTGGCCCATCTCTTGAAAAATGTACAAATCCCCAAATTTATCTGCTTTATGATTTCTTTTCTCTCTAGAACTTTAGAAACCCCCTTTAATTTCAAATTTTGAATGTGGCATTGGAACCCAAATATTAATATTGATTTTTAATTTGATAAGAAAGAGAATAATTTAAAAAAAAATCATTAGTTTTCACCTTGACAAATTCCCTTCCCTGCCCATGCAGTCATGCCAGAGATATATGTATCTACTACTGGATGGTTTTCAGGCAGACTTCTAGAACATCATCCATCTCTTCTGAGATATCTCCTGACTGCCATTCCCAAATGCTATTACTTCCCTCTAGCATGTCTTTTTGGTCCTCCTGGTCCCTGGGGCCTCAGTCAATATCTGTCTGGGTGAGCAGCCCTGCAGTCCCTTTTGGTTTGTTTTCTGGGAGCTGATATCCCATGGAGTTGATACTTCATCATCAAAGAAGATCAGGCTCTTCCCCTAACATGATTCTTCATTAGTGAACTGCTGTATCATGGTCCTTCTATGTTTAATCTCCTCAATTAGTTCAAATAATGAATTTACTGCCAGGAAAGTTTACAAGAGAATATAATTTTAAATAAATACGCAGTAAGTAAGTAGTGACTAAGTGCACTCCAAACCTGCATGTGCTCACCCCAGCAGGCTACAGCCAGAGGGCTGTGCAGAGGTGTCACTACAGCCACTGTCACTATTTCTGTTCTACACAAGGGAAAGGAGGGCTCCAAGCTTTTGGAAATCCCTGTTATTTGGGGATGCTCTGCAATAGTTCCAGATATCTTCTGGTATTAAGATCCAGGCATTAGTAAAGAGCTGTTAAATAGTTAATTTCTAGGAAACCTACAGGTTAGACATTTAAATCTCATCTTCCTTTAAACTCTTATAAAAAGTAGAATGCATTTACATGATTCATCTACAAAGGCAGAATGATTTGTATAAACTAGGTGCTACTGTTTTTTCTTAAAACAGCAGTTACTGACCAAGTGGTGCATTTTTTGTCTGTATTTTGTACACAAATCTTGGAGTTAAGCCATTCTCAGTAGCATGCTTTCCTCACAAATCTGGCTTTAAGTGACAATGAATACTTTCAGGGAACATTCTTTGTTCAGTTAAACTGTTCATCTTCCAAAAGCTGTGAAATTACTTGGTATTTTGAAAGATGTTTGTTCTATGGTATTAATTAAAAACACTCTTTCCTTTCTGCAGGTCTTTGCTTTTATTATTATTTTTAATCTAGAAAAGCAGATAATTGCATAAAGTTCTCACATAATGTTTCAACAAAGAAACTAACATCTCCAGCTTTAACATCTTCTTTGAACAATTAAAACTTTTTCTCTTCAGGGAATCAGAATTAATACCCTCAGACTTCTTTCAAGAAAAAAAAAAAGAAGAAGAACAAATGAAATGAAATGGGGAAAAAATTATTTTCATGCTTTTTTAGTCTTCTCTCCTAGACTAATTCTGGAAATCCACAAGAAGGTAAGGGAAGGAAGATCTTAGCACAGACTAAATGTTCTTCATTTTACTGTGGGGATAAAGAGAAAAACCAGCAAATATTCTATATGGGGATTTTTCTAATAAAAATTCCTGTAAGCTCTACTATGTCTAGTCCAGGGTGGGGTGTCTGTATCTCATTATTACCATGTTGAATATTGGAAGTCTCCAGAAGTGACCCAGTGGGTAGTTTTCTATGTGTGGCAAGACCTCCCTAATTACTGAAGTTTGAATGTCTTCACATTCTGTAGACCTGGACTCACTTATAGGTTTGACCTGATTTTTTTTCAAAGAGAAGTCACTTTTTTCCTGAGGAGTTTTCAGAAATATATTTTAATTATCATGGAGCAACACAGAGCATTGAGGCCTTGACCACATGAAACACTCCATGGGGGAAGATGTAGAGTTCCTCAATATCTTGGTGGAACATCTGTGCTCTTCAGAATGGCCCAGCCCAGGTGCCCACTCGCAAGAGCAAGAATCAGGACACAGCTCTTATATCCTGTGTTTGAAGTCTAGAAGGATGAGCATGGATTCAGAAGCAAAGCAAAACTTATCTCAGCAATGCCATGGATTTTAAGGGTAGCTGTTATCCTGTGGATTTACTTGATTTTTATGGAAATTCTAATGCTGAAAACATTAGGAATCCTACTTGCTGTCTCCTAAGTACTCCTTCCAGGCTCAGAGGAAAGGTCAAGGTTATTATTCCTTATAATCCATCATGAGAAATTTTCAGATATCAGCAGTGGCACTTTAGTAATTTTCCATGACACCTTACGCCTGAAAATTCTGTATTGTTTTCCAGGGGAGGATAGCAAATAAAACCCTTAGTCTGAGTTCCTGTCACCTAGGTCAGGATAGGTGCTTCTTCCTAAATAGAAACATACACATATATGTACATAAATAAGAGAGAGTGGGGAGAGACAATTTCTCAGCTGCTCTCTGAAGAAAGCTCTTTCGTGATGAAATTTTTACTTAAGAAAAGCTCCTAAATCAATTGCTCCCAGGCGAGAAGGGGAGGAGGGAGGACGACGAGGGCCACATTTCCACTGATCAGCAGTTTTCCATTGCCCTTCCCACCTTCCTTCCGTCTCCATCAGCAGGTTGCAGATAGCACCTGGGGTCTGAAAAAAAGCTGACCCCATGGCAGGGCACCTCTGGGTGTGTGAATGGGCAGTGAAAGCCTTGCCTGGCAATGCCAAAACATGTAGTCCTTGTCCCTTTCCACCACATTGCTTTCCAGCAGAGTGAGAGCAGGGCTCCCATATCAGTTTAGCATACCAGAGACTTAGAGGGGCTTACAAGGCTGCTCTGTGTAGGGGATAAAAGATGGGAGCTTGGCAGGAATAAACATGTCACTTGGGGAGCCTGCTCCACGGGGCCTGATTTCCCTCTCGTGTCAGCTCCCTGCTGGCGCAGCTCCCCAGCACTAATCCTGATTTATGCTGAATTTCAGCGGGCGCAGGACCAGCCCCTTTATAGCCCCCAGGTGCTGCCTGGGTGCCCACTGGGACTCAGGAGGAGGGAAAACGTGTCCTTGTGCTGGCATAAACAAAATATGTAACTTAAGCAATTTTCTAGCTTCTTGGGGGGCGGCACATTGCTTTGCACGTGTTTGTGAAGCATTCTTTAACACTGTTTAACAGTGCTCATCAGGATTGGGAACCAGGGGGGTAAGCTCTGCTCCCCTGCTGTATCTGCTGAGGCTGGGTTAGAAAAATCAGCTGTGATCTCAAAACTAGAAATACCTACAGGGCACGCTCTTCAGTGAGTAGACACCTGACACTTTCTGTCAGTGAGGCAGCTCATTGTGACTGCAGCATCCCTGAGAGATGCATGTCTTGTGAGTGAGTGGAGGACTGCTTACAGGCTTTCCTGATGGGAGTACTGGGAGAAATAGTCATTTATTTCTGGTGGCTCTGAGACAACAGAATGTTGAGCTGGCCCTTAGCAGTAAGTTTGCTTTCAAATCCCTAGCTTTTCATTTTAAAAGGGAAGGTTGGCACCACTGTTTCTATGTTGTTTCTCACACATCTCTTGGCTTTTTGTTCTTTCTCAAAGGGTAAAATTGGGGGGAAAAATCCCCAAGACTTTACAAAGGATTTCCAAAGATACCTGCTCAAAAAGGCTATGTGCAGCAGGCTGGGATAGCTGAGCACACATGAACACTTCATCCCACCATCTCCATTGGATAATGCACAGATCAGCATCTCCCCCAGACCTCAATGGGAAGTCCATGAAGGGCAAAGCCCTCCTAGAGTTTGTTTTGGAGGCAAGTTATCACTCTTCCCCTTCCCCACCCCTTCCCTCTTCTCAGTCATGGCTGATTCAGCTCCGCAGGATTCAGCTTGAGCCCATGCTGCCCAAGAAGCTGCAGGGTCCCTTGCAGATGTTTGGTAACACATCAGCGGCACGGCCCAACACAATGTAATGAAATTCTCCCCCAATCTCCCCCAGACATTACCTAATTGATAAAGTGGATGTCCCACGCCACAGCAGCTCCCTCCCCAGCTCATG
Organism: Hypocryptadius cinnamomeus; assembly: GCA_013400635.1. Taxonomy (NCBI): domain Eukaryota; kingdom Metazoa; phylum Chordata; class Aves; order Passeriformes; family Zosteropidae; genus Hypocryptadius; species Hypocryptadius cinnamomeus. Next base: position 24,188 of record VYZP01078388.1, on the reverse strand, counting down.
CGACACAGCCGGGCTCTGTTCCCTTTCGCCATGACCTCATGCCGGCACTCGCCGCCCATGCATCATGCTGCCTGCAAGCTTCCTCTTCCACACCAGATAAACACGGCTGAGACAAACTCCCTCAGCAATACAAGCAAAAAGAAAATTAAAATAACTCCTAACCTTTCTGAAGCTCCTGCCTCAGGCCCTCATTCCTGGTGAGATCTGTTAGCCATGAGATCCCACGTGGAGCCTGTCTCAGCGGCCTCTAGCCTGCTGCTGTTTGCTGGCAAAATCCAGAGAGGGAAAACACTAAGAAATGCAGAGGTTTCTGCTATAACTTCCAGACATGGATACTAAAGTCACTCTCACTTATACAAGTGCACATACATAGGTGGAATTTCCATGGGGTCAGGCTCATTGGCAAAAATCAGGCATAACTGAGTTGGTGGAGCTGTAGCTATATTTGCACTGAGTTTTATTTACCCAGTAGCGCACCTAATGCAGAACTGAAAAACTAAGCTATGTGTAGGGGAAAATCTATGCAAGCAGATTTAGTAGCAAAAGAGCCATTTTCTTATTTTTTTGTTAGTAGCTTCTAATTTGAGATTGCCTCTCAACGTTGCCCCCTCAGTACATAGTCTACAATGTCTTTTTGTCGTGTGATCTCCCCTGCGACCTGAAAGCTGAATTCAGTTAACCTTCACTACCTAGTCTATGGATCTGTCATGGAAAAGACAGCTGTTAATTCCCTATCATCCTTATCGTGCTTAACCATAGTGGGTCTTAGCAAAGTTTTCACACTAATGGAATTACTGAAACTTGCAATTATACATTGACCAAAATTATCTATAAAACCCCATGGAATTTAGCAAATAAGGACAGGGGAAAAAAGGATCCAAATATCTGAAACATTTTCGGAATTACGTATCTTGCAAAAATTATTTTTAATTTTTTCAATTCAAAATACAATTTTGTTTTAAAGTCTCTCTTTCAATTATAAAAGAATGCCCCCCAAAATCATGCAAAGATCACCCAAAGAACCTCTATCTGTGCATGTGTGCACATGCCCACACACACATAAAAGCAGAGAGAGACACAGAGAAAATTAGAACCCACAAAGAACATTATCTCCCATCAATTTAAGTTAAAGGTAATCCTGAAAATTTTTCCATTCTGGTTTCTCAGTTCAGATATCAAATAAGAGCTACAGAGATCGACTACTAACTCCTAATGCTTACATACAATATCCTTTATTCCTCCCATGGTGAAAACCCCACAAAGGGCATCTAGGCTCTAAGGTCTAAATCAGTATTTATGAATGACAGGAAATTGTAAATTTTTGAGCCTAAAAACAAAAAACAAAAACCAAAAAAAACCCCAAAAAAGCCCAAAACAAAACAAAAAACCAAAAACAAAACAAAACAAAAAACCAAAAAACAAAACAAAACAAAAAACCAAAAAACAAAACAAAAAAACCTCCCAAAAAAAAAGAGGATAGTACCAGAGGATTTCTTCTGTTAATACAGATTATGTAATTAATGTCCATGCATTAACTACAGGCACTAATTGTCGCACACTTAATACAAGACACTGTGGGCTTTTGTAGGATGTTTAAAGAAGGGGTTGTTCAGTTACCATAACATTCCTCATCTTGCCATTTTTCTGGCTGCAGGAAATGAAGTGCTGTGAAGCCCCCGAATAGGAACGTGCCATTACGTTCACTGGATCTGTTTGCATCCTAAATCCCTTGGCATTATTCTCTCCCACTGAAAGAACTCAGGACAGATCAGATAGCTACAAACAAGATTTTATTTTCCTCCTCTCTCTCTCACTCATGGAGAACATGTCCATAACTCCACCAAGAATAAACAACCCTACAGCTAATCTTCCCACTCCTTGGGACAGTTTGTTGAAATTAGTGAAAGGATGTAGACGTTGCACAGACTGCTCGATAAGAGTTATAAGCACTGTTTTGTTATTACTAAAGAGAGGGAACATAACTTTTCTGTCTCCAATGACTTTAAAACACAACATTCTCCCTCACGTCTATCTCCCAACCTACTCTATTTACATTAAACATAAGTAAGCATGGGGATGTGCATATGGAAGGAAAAATAAATGGCTTCCAAGGAGAGGGTGTTTTGCTTATTGTATACATTTTTTGAGGATGTGGCAATATAAACCACAAAGTCAAAAAGGAGAACAACTCAGAAAGCACCACTAGAACAACTCAGAAATCACCACTAAAAAACCTCAAAAAAACCAGCAGAGCTTATGGTGATAGTTATTTTCCTTGAAATACCACTATGGATACCAGTAAGTGAATACAGGTATCCATTAGCAACATGCATCTAGGATTAGATATAACAGATGGGATGGGTAATTTTTTTTTTTGATTCTTCTCAGGTCCATCTGATGCTAAAATCAGCCTACTAACTTATTAGGTAGTTCAACTCAAATATCCTCTAAAAGGTAGCACCAGCAGCAGAGTACCACCAGCACTGCTTTAGGACTGAGATATCAGTGTCTGTTGGGGCAGGTGTCCCACTGCACCCCGTTGCACCCCACTGCCGAGGGCACTACTTGGTGCCGATGGTGGGTGAGCACTGGCGCGATCCATTTTCTGCAGCTGCCTGGGGAGTGAGATATGTGACATGTATTTAGGCTGCAGCTGCTCTGAGGCAGACCAAGAGACTGTCTCTATGTTTCGTATCAACCCAAGCGCCGCAGGATCCCTGACTGAGGCTCCTTGGAGCTGCGGCAACAGATAACGGGCTGTCGTCATCCCTGTCGGCTAGAATAGATGTAAGTGGAAAAATCCTTCAGCTAATGTTGATCTGGCACTTGCTGAATGTGCAGGGAAGGTAGAAAGATGGAGAGCAGTGACTAATAATGGGGGGAGATAAAAGTAGGATTTTCCATATCTGATTTCACAGACTCTTGATGGCTTTTTTCTTTCCCACTGGCCTGTGATTTCGCTACATTTATTTATGCTCTGAAGAGGCAATTTCTCTGATGCCATTTGTTCTTTGACCAAACTGCACCTAAAAAGAAACTTCATGCTGCCATTAAAATTACTGTTCAATTAAGAACCTAATTCATTAAAATAGCTTTACTAACTGTGTTATGCATTGGAGATAAATTTGGGCATAGGTGATTCCAATTTAGTTTTAGGCTATAATTCATCACCAACTCTAACTCCAGTAAAGTTGAACTTACAAATATCAATCTGTAACATAAAAGTGAAAATGACATAATGATGTTTAAGAGAAGTGTATCCGAATGGCAAAATATTTGGAGTGAAAATCAAGCAGTAACGTATCTACCTTCAAAATCTCAAAATTTATAATTAATGGAGTGTGTGCAAATCTGTAGTGGCTGTTATTCTTTGAGACGTATAAAATTACTGAAAAATACATATCATTCTGTCCAGCAGAGCAGTTGCAAAAATATCGCAGTGCAGTCTTTATAACCACACACTTCTGTGTGGTTTTTGCTGGTATGGCAGTGTGAGAACTGGACAGCAGACACTGTGTACCTCACCGCACACCTTGATGCAGCAGAAACCACTAACACGGTATTTCTTACTGTGTCACACAGCAAAATATTGTTTTGTTGTTATTATTTGCTTGGTTTTGAAAGATATGCAGGAAAACCATGTAGTCCAAATCATATGGGGTTTGATTTTATATGCTAAAAAATTATGACTAGGCAATGAATATTAACTTTGAACATTCTGAAAAGCAATGCAGCTTACCTAGCAATGAAGTGCATGAATCCTGACACAGTTGCTGGGATTTCACTTAGTGAACAGCTTGTCTATTTTCTTTATTCCTTTGATATATTCTAAACTATTTCTTTTGTACAGGCAGAACAGTTTGGGCCAAGCCCTGTACACTGTTGAGAGAGCATGACTAGCCTTGTAGAGGTACTGGTTCCATAGAAATACATGCAGGTGTATGCATACATATCTGTATTTGTCTACACACATGCTGTGTGCATATGCACACAGACTCCCATGCATCATCTAATTTAATTTGCAGTATTAGAAAAATCTAGGAAACCAAGGAAGAATGTGATGTGCTATTTCCTTCTGTGCAAAATAAGCTGCAAAGACTGACTTTTTTAATTCTGATGTAGTGGTAGATATTTGCAAGTGTTTTCATCCCACAGAACTGTACAACTGGTGATATACCTTCAGCATAACATGCTCGCTAACCCTGTCACTTTTGTATGTCATGTAGTCATGTGCTTGTAATCAGAGGTCCATGGACCTGGCAAGAAAATCACTCCCTTTCCAGCTGTTCTGCCCTTTTACCAGCATTACATTTGGAGAGCAAACTGTAAATAATAAGGAGTTGATGAAGCTTCCACAGCTAGCAAATTTCCAACTTCAAAAGCTTTTCTGCTTCTGAAGTTAATGGTTGACTTCCCTCTGGGTTCACTTTTCATGTTTTTACTGTACGCCATTCTAGACCATTAATAACTATCGGTGTTTGCGGCTATTGTACAAGGACCCAGAAACATATGACCATTCTTCATGGTTCAGAGTTGCAGACCACAAGTGTGTTCATAGTAAAGGGCTAAATAAGTGCTTCACAGCAAAGCTTTTTATGTTACAAAAACACTCTCATGTTTAGAAAGTACAATGAACCTTCTTTTTCAGGAATTGCTGGAGATTTCTGGATGTTCCCAAACTTTTGAGACAAATATATCGAGCATCTGTGATAATGGAGCTCTTTCAAAATCAGAGTCACTCAGGTCTGCCCCTGCAGCTGAAGCAGGGTCACCTTGAGCAAGCTGTCTAGGATTGTATGCAGCTGGGTTTTGAATATCTCCAAGGATGAAGACTCTACCACGTCCCTGGTCAATTCATGCCAGTGCTTGGTCACCTTCACTGTAAAAAAGTGCTTCCTGACGCTCAGACAAAGCTTCCTGTATTTCAATGGATGCCCATTGCCTCGGGTCCTGTCACTGGGTACCACTGGAAAGAGCCTGTCTCTGTCTTCTTCATTCCTCCCTGCCAGGTATTTATGAGTCAACCCTCAAGCTGACTCATCACTGAGGAAAATTTAGAGAGAGGTACCACAGGGAGAGTTGACCTTCTCCACACTGAGCACAGTGGAAAACATCCTGCTTATGGATACCAGAATTTTATCAAAAGTAACTCCATTCTGGAAACCAGACTCTTACGATGGTTTGATCTTTAGTGTAGAGCAGCAAAAGAACAAATACAGATAAAAATCTCACTCTGCAATATTCTTAAAGTGGACATAGCCTTTAAAACTTAAATCACCTGAGAACCAAGATGTAGGTTGGCACTGCAGGCACAAAATTGGAGGAACTCCATCTCTGCTCTGAAGTCTTACTACCATATCATCAAGCTAGTTCAGCATTTGACCTGACATCCCATAAATGTTTGCTTTTTTTTCTGTGATAAACAAATAACCTTCTTCTCCTTTGGTTTCTGTACTCTCTGATCTTAACAGCACATCCAAGTGAACACATTCGCATCCTGGTGATTCAGCCCAGATCTGAGCATGAATCCTGTCTCAGTGGTTCTTCTAGAACATCTGTTGAAACTGTTTACCAAGATGAGTATCTTGATTGTGTTTTTTCCCCCACACCCATCTATGTTTACACAAAAAATTTCAGCAGTTAATATAGAAAACCTACATATTTACAACTCTAAATCAAATTGGGACAAATGGCATAACAAATGCTTTCCAATTTGCTGTTTTCTTACTTATTTGCAATTCTGCTCACAGAAACCTCTCCACAAAGATGTAGTGTCATCCCTTTGCTTATATTATGCATGCATACATGCTAGTGAAAATAACTTAGTCAAATATTTTTTTGTTGCATTGCTCAAGATAAAGTAGGATGAGAAAGAAAATGAGGTAATCAAGCCCTAATCACAAACATTTAAAGACAGTCATCTTCAAAACTCAGGAGACAGATGTGACCCAACTCAATTGCCCCTGTACAGGCAACAAACAGACATGTCCCATGACACCTGGGACAGTGGCACAAGGCTGGCAGATATTACATAAAAGTACAGGAGACCCAGGCCAAACAAGCAGTAAATGAAACCCAGATGTGGTGCCCTGGGAACATATCAAAGAACACATACACATCTACAGGTGAACAAATGAGTCAAGGCTGGCCATTCCCCAACCACCTAGAGCCAGGCAATGTGGGCAAGGACTTTATCCCCTCAGGTCCAAGAGGGGTCTTACAGAAAGTGCTCGTACGTACTCATCAAGTTACTTGAGCACATTGAAAGGATTTAAATTCAAACCACCACATTGTGGGTCGATGTGGGAGATTGTGTTTCAGTAGTTTCTACAGTTGCTTTCCTCTCCACATGAAAGAGTTATAGTGTGTATGAGAGAGGTACAGAATAAAACTATCCCACATGTAGGTGAGTGCCAGTTCCCAAAAAATCCAGGTGCTTTGTACACAGTGGAACAGGGACCTAACCAGAGAAAACTTCCCCTAAGCACATCCTGGCCCTGCAGCTGGGGCAACTGCTCTGCATGCCTGCATCCCTTCTGGCGACAGTGACTATTCTAATAACCACTCTGAGATAAAAAATACCATTGACATGAGATTTCATTTTCTTCTTACTGAAAAAAGAAAAGGAAAAAGAAAAAAAAAGTGACTCTTTTCTTCAAAAATAAGTTTGAAGCATTTTTAAGAGAGAAAAAATAAAATTCATCTTCATGAAACTTAAGTTGTTCTCAGCTTTGTACTCAAGAGTCAAAAACCATTACCCAAAACAAAACAAAGAAAATTGTTCCCAGATCCCATTTAAATGTAGATTAAATTAAATTAAATCAGCTTCTGATTTAACTAAATTGGATGAATTCATCTAAAGACGAAAATGAAACAAAGAAAGCAAAAATTTGACCACAATTACAGGCAATTATTGGTGGTAAATATGGCTTCCAAGGATGTTTAGGAATCAGATATCTATGAAGTTTTGTATTCAAATCTGTGGCAAAGCAACAAGCTCTGACCTTGATAAGACTCACTTAGGATCCTATCTGTTCAAGACAGTCTTTTAAATACAAAGGTGAGAAAGAACAGAAACAGAAAGAGGAAGAAACAATCCTACATATTTTATTGAGTAGGTCGCCTTCCAAAAGTTGGCAGTTTGTCTCTGCACACTGACAAAGAAATTTACACAAAAATATGCAAGTAGGAGGCCTCATGTTGACTTTTGTTGGGAAAGCGTACATAACAATAGACGACAGGATCTGCTAGTACACAGTGCTGTCAGTAGACATTGCCAGCTCGGAGGAGATATTTGTCACAGTGACAGAGCACATATTTGTGCATTACAAGCTGTTGTGTTGCACTAACAAGCATCTGTGAGTGTGCCTATTTTACATGCAACACGAGATTTGTACTTCAAGACACCCTGGCAGACTAAAGCAAATGTTCCAGTAAAAGTATATTTATCCAAATAATATTTTCGAGTATCCTGACACACCTTTGCCTAAAACCATTTATGCAGCAATCATGACTGAGTTTATATAGCAGTTATTCTGACAAGCATGTCAGGCATTCTACACATAGGTGACCAAAAACATTGATGCATTAAAGCAGATTTCCTGCCTAGGTGCCATTGGATGTGACAAGACCAAAATAAAACCATGGGCCTCTTGTAAACTTTAATCACCATATTAACACCCAGGAGAAAAGCTCTGGGTGATCCCAATCTTGTTTAAGAGTGTTCAGCTGTAGATACTTACAGGATGTTCTGCTCCTGCTGATTGCTCATTATCCAAAATTAGCTCTCAGAGCAGTCTTTGCCATAGTGTCTGGCAAAGTGGAAACTGGACCTGTTTTCAAGAGCTTTTGACATTCTCAGGACCTCCGCTCTTCCAGGAATGCATGCCTTCACTGAGCAGCACATTACACAACTTTCTGCAGAGAGAAGTCGAGAGAGTTGTTACTCAATGTTGAAACAAATCCCTGAAACAGTGGGGCAGTGTTGATTTTGCTGCTTTCCTGATATTCTCACTCGATTATCTGGGGTTTAGCTGCAGCTTAATGGCTTACAACAGGTTCAGGTTCTGTGCTAGGACCAGTTGGTCTTGGACACAATAGTTCCAATCTTAGAGGATTTTTGAAAGCAAAATCTTGGTGATAGTCTTCCAGTATTCAGAAAAAAAAAAAAAAAAGAAGAAACACTTGTGCTTTCCTCAAAATACATACCTGATGTAAAAACCTGCCTTCTTGCTGAAAACCTTAGATTATGAAACTACCCACAAAATGTAAGTACACATGCCTACAAAAGCAACAGCTCTTCAGTCAAGGCAGAGAAGAAAACATATGTCTTTTATATATATAAAACCTCTTTAGTCCATCTCCTATAAATTATTTTAGCTGGTAATTCAAATTCCTGTTAAGGTCAGGCTTACAGTTATTAAGCCCTGAAAGCCTATAAAAACAAATTACATTTTGAGGCTCCTTTCAAACCTTTCCTTAAACAAAGGGAGGTTACAGTAGCTGCTGACTTGATTCTAGTAAGATGATGTGCTGATGTAGTTTATTGGCTGTAACCCTTTTCAATAATTTTTGTGGTAACTTTGAGCTGATAAGCTGCTGGCAGGTTTTTTTTCTTACAGGAATTTTTTTTTTCCACCACCTGAGATACATCACAAATTTTCTCATCAGAAGAGGTTTGATTATTTTGTGTCAATTCTGGTTTTGCTATTGTAAAAACATTTACATTTGTGTGCTTTTCATTTATTGCTGTATCATAGTAAAGCATTTGATTTACATGTGTTATGTACACAGTGCATACTACATTTTAAAAAATGCAACCTGAACCAAAACTGAACACAAAAGAACAGCAAATAGACTAGATGAATAAGGTTAGAACCAACATTTCTCACCTTTTTAAGATGAAGATCTGGTTTTCTAGGTGAAATATTTAAATTCTTTCACAGAAGTTTTTTTGCAATTCCTCATTAAAGTTTCCTGTAGAATGCTGTGCTTCCATTGGCTTTGTGATAGGAGTGGGAATATGCTCACTTCGAGTACTTTAAAAAAAAATCACATCCTGTAATTTAATTTTTAAATTATTTCTGCTTCTTGTCACCCCATCTCATCAATTTATTTCTTTTAACTTTGTGGAAACTATTACTTGGTATTGCTGCATTTTTCCATATGAAAATTTCTTCTAATGCAGCCATTATGTAAATAAATATGTCTACACTATACTTCACTATGTTACAAAAGGAAGCTTTAAAACATATGCTTCTTATAACTCTTATAAAAATTAATGAAACACTTATTCTTATACAGTGGGTTTAGCTTAACTTTGAAAAACTATGTGAAAACACTAACCTAAAATAAATGAGATTGCTGTTAATGTAAAATATCCATTTGAAATACTTTGGTATTTAAATTTAGATAATTCAGCCTCTGGCGTATGAGTTTGGAGGTAAGCCAGCTTCTCTTAAAAATTACAGTCCTATGCAAATCCAGAACGGACCGTTTTGGGCTAAAGCTTTGCTTTTTTTGCATCAACTGTCTTTTTGTGTGAGTGAGGGGAAAAAACTTCTTAAACATTAAAATCGTGGTGTGGGAATGCCAACAAAAAGAAAAAAAAACTGCTTTTCCAGTTGATTCTGTCTGGCATTTCTCAAATCCTGATAATTTCTCCCATGGAAGATGTAGTCTCCACTAAAATAGCTGTAATTAAGAACAGTGATTCTGTACTGGTGCTGGTCCCAGCCTGTGGTCATGGCACGGATGGATGGCAGCAAGGAGCGCGAGGCAGAGCCACCGCGGCTGCGCCCACATGACCACACCCATCACTCATGAGCTACACGCACACAGGGCTGTTCATCCAAAACACAGAGGAGGTGATGAGCCCCAGTGGCACCTAGAGGTGCTTGGTTTGGAGTCTCCCGGGCCCTGTTGGGCAGGGTCAAACAGGCAGGGGAGGGGAGTTTGGCTTGGGGATCAGGCATCAATCCTGCTCACAGTGGGTCTGTCTCCCTGGGCAAAATGGGAAAACTGATATGGGTGTCATGGGCACATCATAAAGTGTCTCGAGAAATGCCACTGCCATTCCACATTTTGGACTGGACCTGAAGATCTGCAACAGCTCTGCATGGGACTTGCCTCTCGAGACAAGTTGAAAATACTATGGCAGCAGTGCAGGTGATGGAGGAGCCATAGTAGTTCATTTTGGCAATAACAGAGGGAGAAAGGTAGGAGAAAGATGCCTGGCTCTCTAGTGCCAGCACTAGACAGAAGAAAATCCTCTCAAGTTTATGAGTGAGCAGCACTCTCCACAGAGAGTCTTTGAGGCCATGTCTTTGTGGTGACTTGTCCAGCAATCCTGCTCCACTGAGTCTGCTCTCCACCAGAGTGGCATTGCTCAAAAGAAAGGATAACTCACAAAGGTCATATCTATGGGTGAAGCACCCTGTACAGCATCTGTCAGAGAAACTCACTTCAGTAATGCATTTTTCTCCACTTGTGCAAAAAAGTTGGAATAAGCAATGTATTTGTTATCTGGCAACTGCTGAAGGAGCAGGTACATAGGAAAGAATTCAGGACAAAGCACATGGAAGAGAAGCAGAGCAACACAGTTCAACTTTCCCCACAGAAGGCAGCTCTCTGATTTTTGACTCTCAAATAAGACAGGAAGCGATGAAGCCTGATCAAAGGGTGGTTTGAACCATGTACAGCTTCCACTCGGAGCAGCCCACAGCTGCCAGTCTTTTCCAGGATCAGATCAATATTTGGCACAGGCCACTACTGTTTGCTTTCAACTAGAGTCATTAAGAAAGACCAAAGTTTTCCAGGTCATATGGACAACTTGTCTCAGAAGGAAAAGTGAAAAACATGAATATTTGCCAAACTCAAGGATATAAAAATGATATAATATTGTAGTTGTTTTACAAGAAACAACTTTTCCAAACATTACACAATCTTATTAGGAACAGCATTAGCCCACTTAGAAACAGCACTCTACATAAACGTTCAGGCATTTATTCTTGACCAGCCTGCTACTATCTAGGATACTTCCCAAATCAATCAAACCCTCCTGTAATGGAAATATTTCATAGCAAAAGTTGTCATAACTTGTAAAAAGGGAAATCCATTTCACTGCTGGATATACCACATCAATAAAAAAATCATGCATTTGACAAGAAGATAGATTTTTTTTCAAGTGGCTGGGATTATAGGGGGAGGAGTGGCAGAGGTTAATGTTATAAGATTAAAACCACTGTTTGCAACTCACCTTTTGAATGATGTATTATGGTATCCAATGAAGCAAATCTACTGTGGCTTTCATCAGTTTCTCTTTTAGTACAAACAGCAGCAATGATGAAACTCTGAATTTTTGTGTAGAAAAACATTAACAAATAAAAAACCAATTATAGCTTGCACATTTTTTCCCCTGCTATTTTTGTTGGCATTTTAAATCTGGAGGGCCAGAAATACCCGAGGATCAGGCTGTGCTTTGGGGATGGGACAGCTTCTTCCTGCCTTTGCATCAAACACAGAGGGATAGGGATAACTTGTGTTCTGAAAACCAGTTTGTTAGAAGTGGTTGTGGAGACAGGTTACATCTTCCCTTGTGGCAGCGTGGCTCTGGAAGCATGGATGTTGGAAGGCTGGAGGAATCTGACTGGTAGAGAGGCATGCTGAAACCCAGGTCCAGCTCTTAGACAACAAAAAGCTGAGCAAACCCAAGTTAGCAGTTCAAAAAAGACCTGAGACATCTCAGAGCATCAAACAAGTGCTGTGTAGGCACAGCTGCTGCAGAAGTGAGGTACAGACTGATCTGGGAAGGGCACTCACTGTAATTCACCCTGACTTGTTGCAAACACTGTCAGGAGAGGCAAAATGTGCTTCAGGACAAATAATATTCTGTTTTGATTTATCCTGTCTTTCAGCAAAACAAGGCAGATATTCCTACTCGAAGGTTTGAAGCTGCTGTCAAGGTGCACAGACCATCTGCCTGGGATTTGCCTAGCTTTTCTCAGCTCCTTTCATGGTAAGGCTAAAGGAGAAAGGCTGCATATATATCATATATATGATTACTTCTGGTGGTCAGGCTTGCCTGGCCTGTTGCTCATCTTCCTGGTGTTCTTCAAAAGGAACAGGATGGCAGACATGTGCCAGGCCAGGTGGGTAAGGATAACACCCTCTGCAGGCAGAGGTTCACATGGGACGTGAGCAGGACCACCAAACAAGTCCCAGTTCCTCCAACATCCCACAAATCAGATAATGAAATCCTGCTTCAGTGCTGGGCACAAAGAGGAGTGGAGGGACCCAGGCATAGAGGCCAACTGTGCAACACTCCTCCTGCCTGGGGACAACAATGCAGCTATAAGTCATTTACAAATGGTGCAGGGGCAGATTTCCCTGAAGTATCAGTCCCACAACAAATTTATCACGTAGCATCTTTTTAATCTAGGCCTCCCCTGCTTCCAGTTTTCCCCACATATATCCTTCTCTCTGCTTGCCTCCCAGCAGATCCTGTGTGTGCACAGCGTTTGTCCTATCTCAGCAAGAGCGTGCAATCGGTCCAATATCTGCATCAAGGGTAGCCTGGCATGTCGCAGGCTCTCCTCCAGCCCTGGCACTGCCTTCTTGGCCTGTGCAGGCGGCCTTGGAGATGTCAGGCACAATACCCCACAGATGGCTGGGAGACCCAAACATAAAATAAGCTGCTCTAATAATAGGAAAATAAAAAACTCAGTATGTTCAAATATGCACAAATGAGACTGGACCCAGCCCTAAGCAATGCCAGCTTTTGGCTGGGGGTCTGTCTTGCTGAGAGCTTGGCTGAGAGAGGAGCATTCCTGAGTGCTTTAGAAATGAGAAGACTGACATAAAAGTCTCATCTCTTTGATGGAGAAGCAAAGCTGAGTGGTAAACGGCCAGGTTGGATTGGGCTTTGAGCAATCTGGTCTGGTGGAAGGTGTCCCTGCCCATGGCAGAGGGGGTTGGATCAAAGTGATCTGCAAGATCCCTTCCAACCCAAACCATTCTGTGATTCTATGAAAAACTCTCCCACAGGCCTTGCATGATGATGTAGAAGTGCCTTTTCCATTAGCTGGCAAAGGCTGCCTGAAGCCCCGTTCAATGCATGTGGGCATGTCTCTGAAAAAGGAGTGGCAGAGCAGTGCTTTGTGTCCTCTCTGGCTGGCAGAGAAGGACAAGGGAAGAGAGGCCAGCACAAAGTTACATGCATAAAGTTAAGGACAAGCAGGGTGGGTGTGAAACACTATTAATAATTTCATGTCAATCCACAGAAATAATTTGAAAAAATTATTTTTAACCTATAAAATTAGCTATTCCCATGAATTCCACCCTAAAAGCCTATATTTTCCTACCTCTTTCTATCACTAACAATTGAAATTCACATATCTGTTCCCATAACGGAAGTTTCAATAAAACTTTCTTTTACTGACTTTTTTAAACCTTTATGTAGTCCCATAACTGGAGAGTTAATTCACATGAAAACTGTAGCAAAACTGAGTATTATAGGGAAGTACTTTCTACAGAAGAGATCATTTAAATTTGGCTCTTCCATGATTACAGAAAAAGTGAGAAATTTTGCAGCGCGTTCTCTCACCGTTCTTTGTTCTCCCTAGCATTTCTAATTTTCATTCACTCCTAAGGTTAAAAAAGCAATTTGTGGGAAGAAAAAAAACCAAAACAACAAACCACATGCACACATACAAATTCACCCAGAAAAAAGATTGTAAAAACAGACTTCTCCCATAAAAGAGAAAGAAAATATAAAAATCTTATATTTTTATCAGATAAGATAAAAAATGCAATTTTTGTTCCAGCAAAACTCTCGCTGGAGCTAAAAAAGGGCAGGATTGCCCCCCACTCATGTCACAGCAATCCACCCTACGTTTAATATTTGCTGGATGTCTCCCCATTCACTTTAGGACCTCAGTTCTTTGGTGGTCTTCTGTTTTGACATCTGCTTACCCTTATCTCTAATCAGTTTTGCTGATAGACATTTCCCCTGAGAATGGAGACACTGACTAATAGATTTTTTTTTAAACCAACTACTACTTAGTAGTCGTGAAATTATCTTTGTGGCCTGCAAGGGTGAGAGACACTGTTCCTAACATTCCCATACAAACAGCTAAGTCTCACTCAACTTTATCTGATTTGCTCTATTTTGCTCTTTATACTGTCATAGCATAATGATATAATGACCACAATATGTTTTTGTTAAACCTGCAATTAGGCACAATATCCCAAGGCACCAAATGATCAGGGAATGCATTGTAAGTAATTGTTAAATGACATGGTAATTTACTACAGCTTGTATCAGAGTTACACTGTCTGCCAGAGCAAGGAACTAAACTTGGAACATGCAAAGGAGCAGTTGTATTCAACATACAGATGATGCAGAATCCTTCAGAAGAAAGCATCACACATCAAAGTGCAAGGTTTTATAGAAAGAGAAACGGGTTAAGTATTTTGCCCTCAGCTGATACAGGTGCTCACTAGAATACATAGCAACCCACATTTTGCCCTGATGATTATGCAAAAGAAGATGCCTCTCCAAGAGATATGAATGCTGCAGCACCCCATAACAAGGCATGACTTCTTTCTATTTAGCAATAACACATTGAATTTCCATCTAGACATGGGGTGTGCATGACAGGCAAAATATAAAACAAAAAGTGGTCCCAAGACCTCCCAATGCCTTAGAAACCAAAATGTTAACAGAGTACTAGAAAGTATATTGTGAAAAATTTATTGCAGATTATTGTACAAGATGCTTGAGGAAATCCCCGACAGACTTGTCATTGATTTTAATAAAGGAAAACAAACCACACACATATGAGGAACTGAGTCCTAGGTCATTTCAATTTTAACTTTCAGTGGGAGTGGGATAGTAAGGAATGTCTGCATCTGGGCTTTTAAATGGTAGTCTTTCTTTAAAAAAAATCTATTTTTTTCTGGGTCTACCAAATGTAATTTTTATTGAATTTCCTTCTTCTGGTTTGTTTTTTATTCTATTTCTGTGAAAATAAAGAGCACACACTTGCAAAAACATGTCTGAGTCCAGACGGTCAGTGCAGGAAATTCCTGCAGTTCTGGTGAAAACTGTGACTGGAGGAACAAGGAGGGGCATATACTCAGCACCTCTGCTGAAGGATGAGCTATAACATGAATCCAAGAGACACCTGGCTGCTTTGGGGCTGCCCTGCCATCCATGAGCACACAGACAGGTCAGCCTGCCAGCTGGCAAGAGCTCAGGTGTGGTGATGTGGGCTTTTTCCCAATGGTTCAGGTGAACACAAAAGTACTGTGCTGGGAAAGGGAACACCCTAGCAAATGTATGTGGGGAGTAACCTGAAGTTAGGCTTTGAAGCAGCACTGATACAGGAATTCATAGGAATCTGGAGCCCCCAGTTCTAGTGTTTCAGCATAAATTTTTACTAAAGAATCATACAATTCTAAAAACAGTTTATAAAATCATATATATATCTATATTAATAGCTCAAACAAAGTTCAATGTGGACCCACACAGCATCCCCCACATGACTCAGGCTGCTCCTTTCCCTAGAATGGGTAATGACTCTATGCCTTGCTAACTATGGTTTATAAGCTTGGGTGATTTAAGTAAGTAAATACAGCAAAGCCGGGAATGCAAAGTCTGTGCTAGACATCCATGTTTTGATGGCTCCTCATCTCTGGGCCTTATCTACAGTCTTACCCCAAGCAGCTGGCAAGCACCGTCTCCAAAGTGCTGATGTCTCTGTGCAGTTGTGGATAGGGAAATAATATCAGATCTGCTCCTGGGAAAACACTATGCAGAGCCCCAAATCATGCAGCCAGTTTTCTTGTCACTCCTCACAAAGCAGTGATCTCATCCTTGCTGCCTCCAAATTTTCAATCTCCAGTGTAGGAGAGGAAGGCAGCAAGGGACAAGAGGAGAGGGAGAGGGAAGTTAAGAAAATAAAGATCCCATTGTTAGAGTTCTCTTATTTGTGTGAATATTTGCCAAGACAACAAGATTGGGTCTGATGACATGAACTCAAGGGTCAGTGGGGAGCTGTGCAAGAATGCCTGAACTCCTTGTGCTCATGATCCTTAGGAAAAAAGCAATTTCCAGATGTGAGCAAACCTTTCTTCAGCCATCCAGTCCCCTAAGTATATCGGATTATACAGCCTGAAGACGCCTGCACCTATTTGCATGGCTGAGCAATTGCAATATTTGCCTTGGAGGGAGAACTGTGTCAAAATTCTAGATTCAACCACCAAAGCACTCCAGGTGTGTTGGTAATGAATTAAATTATACTTCAGGAGCATGGTCATAAAAGAGAGGATATATCCAGGATCCACCCTTAAGACAAGGTTGGGAATGAACTACAAAAGCCCAGGGCTGTGGTGCCTGTCTTGCATGAACTCTATGCAGAGATCAAGACTCTCTGTCTAAAAGCAAAACCAAGACTGAAATATTCAGGTACTAGCACCTGTTGTCAAAAAGTCACCAAAAAATATGTCATGTGCAAGCCCAGTGTCAGGCATGAGTAACTCTCTTCTACACCATCACCACTTATTCTGAATCCAGTTCAGTTTACACCCACTGAGGACATACCCACTCCCACATCCATCCATCTGGGTCTCACCAAAAGCTGCCAGGGGATCTTTGTGCTGAGGGGCTGAGAGGATGCACTAACAGAACAGATACAGCACCTGCAAAAGCCAACATCACAGTTGCACCCAGGAGGGAAAACACAGCTCTTATTCCAACTAAGCTTGCTGGATACCGGGTTTTGAGTGGACTGCTGACACTTAGCCATCAAGTTTAAAACAACTCTGAAACTTACAAAGTCTCAAAATCAGTCATCCATGCACAGTTGCAGTGGGGTGCATCTGCCTTGGTGTGACTGTGGCAGATGGAGACCAGTGCTCCACTCAGGCCTCTTAAAACCTCACCTTGTCCTCTGCAAAATGATTCACCTCGTGCTTAGCATGGGCAGCGCAGTTTCATTGCCCAAGCCTCAGCCAAAAAGCGAAAAAAAAAGGTCTTCACATAAGCATAATTTAGTGAAGGGAAAAAGTGTTGGATTCTTTGTTTGTTCCTGGGTTGTTGGGTTTTTCTGTGGTAAAGCATTTTTCCATAAGCTGCTTTGGCAGCAGGTGTCTATGACTCTGCAGTGGATAAGCAGCTCTGGGTCCAAGCCACCACCTTTCTGCTCAGCCCAACACCTCCTCGTTTTCTCAGCATGATTAAATGAGTGCTTTTGAAGGCTGTAAGCAGCTGCTAATTCGGGGTTTGTCTGGTAATAGTCCGGTGGGTCTGAATTTCCAGCGTCTATGGAGCCAAACTGACGGTTAAGTCGTATTCCCAGTTTTCCACTCCTCCTCTCCTCAGCAACTTTTTCCAAAGACTGCTTCTC
>VYZP01078383.1:0-21662 GCA_013400635.1 Hypocryptadius cinnamomeus | reverse complement strand
ATAGACGTGTATGTATATGTGTGTGTATATATACATATAAATCACAGAATATTCGGAACTGGAAGAGACTGACAAGGATCACCGAGTCCAGCTGTCAAGTGAATGATCCACACAGGGATCAAACCCACAAGCTTGGCTTTATCAGCATCATGCTTGAGCTCTATATTTATATACATATATATATATATATAATATATAATAATAGAATAGAATCATGGAATATGCTGAGTTGGCAGAGACCCATATGAAAATGATCTCATTCCAGTGAACAGTTTTAACCTTTCTGTTTTGTATTTTGGTTCTGTTTTGTTTTGTTTTGTTTCTTCTTCTCCGTGTTTGTTGCAGTTGAATTTCCAGCAGTCCTGTTAAACACCTCAACAGGAGCGATTGAATCTGAATTCCACATGT
This sequence comes from Hypocryptadius cinnamomeus, assembly GCA_013400635.1. Taxonomy (NCBI): domain Eukaryota; kingdom Metazoa; phylum Chordata; class Aves; order Passeriformes; family Zosteropidae; genus Hypocryptadius; species Hypocryptadius cinnamomeus. Next base: position 21,254 of record VYZP01078383.1, on the reverse strand, counting down.
ATGTTCAGCCCCAGGAGCATCCTATTCTCTCTGAATTCTGTACAGAACTAACTGGCATAACACAGGTATAATTATGACTTAACATTGTTTTATAATTGTATAATTGCTGTTTATTGTTTTATTTAAAGAGGCCTTTAAAGGTCTATAAAGAAACAAACCTCAAATGAATTTCAGTGCATTCTAACACATACATGCTTCTTGTTCTGTTCCTTGAAGAATCAAGTTGACCAAGGGGTGCCTCTCAACATTTGCTTATCACAGTTTTTGAAATGGATTCAAAACATACAAAAGGAGAAGAAAATTATGTTCATTACAGATAGTCAGAGTAATTCTACTTCAGAAGCAAAAGCGTGTGCCTTTGTTACATGGACAGGTAAATAACATTTTCATTTGCTTTTTCTGCACAGGAATAACATTAGGTGGCACTAGTGAGATTGTGTCTTCCCTTCTACACAGCCAAAATCCTATTATTAGGTATTAAAAATGTGGAATATTGGGATAAGACTGAAAATATGAAATCTGTGGAATCCTGACATGTTTGCTGCATCTTTGACTCCCGGGTCTGACACTGTTACATTTTTCTGCTTTAGTGAACTGTATGATCATTCTTAGTGCGTCTAAATGAATTAATGATGTCTTTGAGATCTTTAGCTGTCTGGAGTTAATTACTAACAACAGGGGTTTGCTTCTCCTGGTGTCCCATTGCAGCAACCCCAGTGTTTCCCTTGGACAGCCACTGCACAGCCTGCGCCTCCTGCCATCCAGCAGCACAGGATGCTGACAGTGTGTTGGTGTTGTGTCCCTTTATGTAGATTTTTAGGCCACATAAAGGGACACATAGGCCACATTATGTGGATTTTAGGCCAGTTCTGCAGTGGTGGATTGACTGTGGTTTTCCCTGCACAGACTGGGACCTGGGTGTGTGTTTGCACTACGAGTGTAAAAGGAAGCAGCTGCGCAAACCCGACATTCTGAACTCCTGGATTGATCTCAAAGCGACGTACAGGGTGAGAGGATTGACAGACTGAAACATTTCTACCCACACTCACCTCAAAGGCTGACTGTACCTGGGCTTACAAGGCAATGCTGTACGTCCCAGTGACCAGAGTAACCTGGTCTTATTTCATGTTTACTGCTCAATAATCAACTGCCCTAGAACTGTGTAAATTTGAATGGAAATCTTAATGCTAGGAAAAAATTGTTGTTTGATAAAAGAATGATAATTATGAGAATTTATGAGCTGCTCTTCCTTTCCTGACACGTTTTGCTCTCCTTGCTTCCTATCTTTTTTGTTTTGTGTGCTCTTATTACTGCCTTCTACTGTTGTGTAGGAAGTTGTCATTATTGTCTGTTTAGAGGTACCTTACAGGTAGGCAGCAGAATTAGGTTTCTAAAGATAAACAGTGTGAATATTACCCCTTTGCAGTGATCAAATCAGATACTCATATTAGGAGCAAGAAGTAATACTCACTTTTTTCACTTACAAAAAAATCCATACCTATGCCAAATATATTCATGGCCATGCCTTTGATTGCATCTTAAGGTATTATTTATAGTTGTATTCTTCAATGCTGGTCTGTGAAGACTTTCATCAGTGTAAGTAAGCCATAGAGTGCAGACAAATGACTCCAGAGCTTAGACGGAATGGATTTGCTTAAGACTGAGAGAAGAGATTCATGTTTCTTTCCATTCTGATTTCTAACAGGGTAAGTAACTTATGGACTTATCCTGACTGAAAATGCAGATACCCAACTTGCTTAACTGCCTTGTGAGATTTAGTATTCGTAAGGGGATATCTCTGAAATGGCTTTGCTTCACTAGGGAAAGGTTTTTAAATGCTTTTTGTTAAGCACCTGCATTTCTTTCCTTAGGCCTTCTATAACAGAAAGCCTAAGGGGCTAAATGGAGCTTTGCAGGATTTGGGGATAGCTTTTGAAGGACGGGAACATTCTGGTAAGCGTGATGATCCTCATTTTAATATGTATATAAATATGTGTATCTTATAAAGCTAAATGGTACTATTTAGGTCTAGTTAACCCAAAGCAGCTAGTTATTACTCTGAGTAGTTACTACTGTTTCAGGTTATGCCCTGTTCTGTCCAACAGACCATCAGAAAAAGAAAGGCAAAGTGCTCTGAGATCAGTTTGTTATTTCTATCCTCATACTTCATTCCTGAAATCTCTTCTACTGCTTATTGAATGTATGTTCAGAAAGATCAATTTATGAATTGCTAGGATGCAAAAGAAAAGAGGTGGAGAGAAGATAAAGAAACTTGATTTTACCTGATAGATCTGGATATCATGTTAATGTGAGAGAATTGCAGCACAATATGGTTTTTTTTACTTGACTAATAAAAAGAGCAAGGCTATTTAAAATTGTGAATAGATATTCAGCTGTATGGATAATCCTTCAGATATTTCAGCATAGAATTATTTGGAATTTTCTACTTCCATTCCCTTTTTTGAACTAGATGACTAAGTGTCACAGTTCTGTGACTCCTCATCATTCACGTAAGGCTTACCTAGATTACATTTTTCCAGTAATAAGAACTATTCCCAGTAGCAGTTCAAAAAGAAGACATTAATATAACCATACTTTTGAAGGGTTGGATGATTCCCGGAATACTGCTCGTCTTGCTTGGAGGCTGATTTGTGATGGATGTGTGCTGAAAGTTACTAAATCTTTGGATAAGGTTAGTCACTACTTCCCATCTTCCTGTCTACTTGCTTTGTAGCCTGGAATACAGATGAAAGGTGAGCTATTCAAATAATAAACCCAGCATCCTGACTGTGATTTGGAAAGAACATCCTTAGGCTGATATGCTTATTAATTTTGTGCATTTATTCCCAAAATGTCTGGGTATTCACTTTCCAGAATCTGCTTTTGTTTACGGACTCCCTAGGCACATCAGAAGAGTAATTTAATTTCCAGAACACTGACTGTAAATGTCACTGACAAGACTCCACTGGGAAGTAAGAGCAGATCTGAAACATCTAGAGATGGAACTTGTAAAACAAAACCTCTGGCTGAGAACAAACACAAGAGTATTGCTGGAAACAAGATAAATTCTAATGTACAGGCTGGGGAACAGCAGATCACTTGCAATGACCCCTCTGCAGATGTCCGTGTTATACCCAGCAGCAGCTCAAGGACTGAATTCCATGCTCAATGCCAAAGCTCTTCAGCAGCATCTCCTGACAGATTTCCTGTTCCTCTGGGTCTGGCACAGCCATGTCCCAGTCCTGCATCAACAGGCATCCAGCAGGGATTGAGCATTGGGCAGCCTGTGAGAACAGCCAGGCCCAGCCTCCCAGTTCAGGGATCAGGGCTGGTGCTTGTCTCCACCACCATCCCCTCAGTTACTCTCTCCAGTGGGGACATCAGCACCAGTTCTGAGTGCTTGTCTCTGCTGACAGACTGGGAAGATGTTGCTTTGATACCAGAATCTCAATGTGAACAAAATTCAGACTCCCTTCAGCTCAAGGATGACTCAAGCACAGATAGTCTAACAGTGTCTGAAGAAGAAACTATTTCAAAACAATTGGCTGTGACAAGTTCAGATAATCAGAGTTTGGAGGAAAGTGTAGCACCCATGGAGCCTCTGAGGTCTGTTGTTTACAAAAGTCCTGATACTACAATCTATAATATAGGGACAGTACAAAGGCAGACTTCAAAATTTTCAGCTTTTAAGTTACCATCTGCAAAGGGAAATGCTGTTTCAGCACAGTCAGCATTAATTGGAAATTACTCTACTCCTTTAGAGGCTCCTAAAAGAAAGCCAACGAGTCCAAAAACATGCCCACCAGCAAAAAAGCAGTCTTTTCATATATATCAAGAGAAAACTTCCTCTTTTGATCACTCCTTTCCTTTGAGAAGTTCAAATTTGCCCAGAGTATTTCCTGCAGTTCTGAACTCCACAGTCAATTTGAATGAGTCTGTAAGAGCTGTGAGAAATGGAAAATCAACTCCCCCTCTGTGTAACTGTGGCAGAAGAGCCAAAAAACTCTCTGTGTCAAATGCTGGTCCAAATCATGGCAGAGCATTTTTTTGTTGTCCTGTTGGCAAGCAAGGAGGTAATAAGAAAAATTGTGGATACTTCAAGTGGGAATACGCACTTCTGAAAGAGAAATCTAGTGGTTTCACTTTTAATGCAGATGCTTTGACGTCTCTTGGAACTGTTCCTAGTAATTCAGAAAATTCTTCCAACAAAAAATATTGGCATCTTAGACCCTCTATGAGAACTTGAAAATGGATACAATTTTTTGTCTGAATCCTAAACTCTCTAAGTTTCATGCTTAATGGAATCAGGACAGTCAAATGATGTCAGATATATATTCTCAGAATGGGACGAAAAGGACAGTTCTTGGTTAACATAGAAAGTTGCTCAAACACACAAAAATATCAGCAGGCCATAAAGTAACTCCTTAATGAAGTGTGAGAGAACAGATAAAACTATTAAGTGCTAAAATTAGAGTATGAGCAGCTGTTGCTACAATTCTTAAATTTCTGTTCTATCATATATTTTAAATGCCTTACTAGTCCAGTCCTGAAAGATTTCAATGACACAGATTTTATTTGCACTTTTTTCTAAATATACTTGTAATGCCTACTACTTTTAATTTTTTAAACTTTTGAAAGATTTTAAAATCTCTTTACAAGATGTCGCACATCAAAAGTGATTCTTGAAGCAATAGTATTCTCTTAAACTCTTAAAGAGTTTTTTATTCTTTAAGTAACAATAAAGATGAGATACTGATATTTCATTAAATACTTTATTTAACACACATTACTGTTGTGCTCTTGCCTCTCTGGGTTTCCCATTTCATTTCCATCAGTGTCTGCTTTGGCTCGTAGTGTAGCCCCTGGGACAGATGAATGATGAGAATCAGGTAAGAATGTATTCAAACCTAAACTAAGAAGGATATAGTGTAATGTCTTACTTGACATTATTGTGTAAATCTGCAATGTCTTTCTTTGTAAAAAATCCTGCAAAAAAGCAGCAAGTACTTTATTTTTTTCTCTACTTCTAGTGCAGTTTGCTTCCAGTGATGGTTTTCTTATATTGAATTTGAAGCAACTGCCTTGGTAATTTTTTTTTTTCCACAGATCAGAACCTGTAACAATTCTTACCCCCTTAATTGTCTAAGAAGCTAAAAGTTACATCAGGGAGAGACGGCTCTTAGGGACTGGGATGCACACAGACACCTTCCTTTAGGAACTACGCTACGGGCCACGACTGTTCTGTTAGCACATGTTCGCTGTTTTTCCAAGCCTCCATTTACCTGTTCAAAGTTTCTGGTTTAGCTGGTCCCTCTANAGGCCGGCATGCGCGGCATCCTCATCACCTGCAACATGAACGAGCGCAAGTGCGTGGGGGAGGCCTACAGCCTGCTCGGCGAGTACGGGGACCTGCTCTACGGGCCCGAGCAGGTGCGTGNATTTTTTTTTTTCCACAGATCAGAACCTGTAACAATTCTTACCCCCTTAATTGTCTAAGAAGCTAAAAGTTACATCAGGGAGAGACGGCTCTTAGGGACTGGGATGCACACAGACACCTTCCTTTAGGAACTACGCTACGGGCCACGACTGTTCTGTTAGCACATGTTCGCTGTTTTTCCAAGCCTCCATTTACCTGTTCAAAGTTTCTGGTTTAGCTGGTCCCTCTACACCTTCGGGAGTCGGACAGGCAGGGAAGTGGCCGAAGCATCTCCGTCCGTGGAGCGCACGGGTCGGTGTCGGACGCGGCGCTGCAGAGCTGGACCGAGGCTGCTCGCTCCCCTCTAGCGAGTGTCCGCCTGCTCCTCTCCCGTCAGCTCCGGAATTCCTAACACAGACTCTAACTCTGGAACCGGAGCCCGGGGGAAGCGAAAGCATCAAGGGCTACGGGTTTGGCCGCGGCTGAGCGCGCCACTAGAGTGCTCGCCACCCCGGGTCCGCGAGCCGCGCTCCGGAGGCTCGCTCCCGGCGGTTCGCTCCCGGCGGTTCGCTCCCGGCGGTTCGGTCCCCGCGGTTCGCTCCCGGCGGTTCGGCCCCCGCGGTTCTGTCTCCGGTGCCCGCNTGGCGGGGCGGGGGAGCGGCACCCCGAGGCCTCGGCTCCCGCTGTGTGTGTGGAACGAGCCGGGTGTGTGCACCACGCCCCCGAATGCCTCACGTTCTGCGGGCGAAGCCCCTCGCAGCCCCGCTGCCGGCCGGATCGAAGGCCCGGGTCGTGCTGGGAGCTGGGCACTGCTGCTCGGTGCTCACCAACACGTGGTGCCTGTGTGAAGTTTTCAGATCACGAGGAGAGGCTGTCTGGAAGCGACGGGGAGGAGGATGAGGATGATGTCGAGGCTGCTCTGAAGAAGGAGGTTGGCCAGATCCGTGCCTCGACAGAGCAGAAGCTGCGGCGGTTCCAGTCGGTGGAGAGTGGTGCCAACAACGTGGTCTTCATCAGAACCCAGGGCATAGGTGGGACTTCTGCTGATACAGAGTAATGCTCTCAAACTGTTAGTAAAAGGCCACAGAGTGCGGCTTCCAAGTAACACGTATATCAAACAAATACCCTTCCCTTTGGCCATGCCACTGAATTTTGTTGTTAGTGAGGAAGCTAAAGGTAGAGGAAATTGCTTTGATGAAACAATCTTTGATTCTCTAGTTTTGGTATAGTAAAGCAACTCTTTACATAAAAGGATTTGAGGCTGACAGCAGTGCAGCCAAGTTCCCAGCTTATTATTTAGAAGGGGAAGAGGAGCGATAATGCCTTCTATTTGTTGCTCATATCCAACTGTTTCTTACAGAACCTGAGGACCTGGTGCACCATATACTGAAGGATATGCACACCACTAAGAAGAAGAAAACTAGAGTCATTCTGCGCATGCTGCCCATTTCTGGAACTTGTAAAGCTTTTATGGAAGATATGAAAAAATACACAGAAACGTTTTTTGAGCCTTGGTTTAAAGCCCCTAACAAGGGTACTTTTCAGATTGTTTACAAAGCTCGTAATAACAGCCACATGAGTAGGGAAGAAGTAATTAAGGAACTGGCAGGTATGTATGGTTTTCACACAAAACAGAACAAGATTGCATGCACAACATGGGTCAGACTATTAAAAGAGGTTGTAATGGACATACACATTTTTTGCTTAAAATCTCTGTGTTGAATTCTAAAAGCTTCTCTAAGATTTAAAAAAAGCTTGACATCAGTATTCCTTGTTGGTGTTGTTAACTTAAGAGACTATAAGCAGAAGAGAGAACAATGTTGATTATAATTTGCAATATCAGTTATATGTGCTTTGAAATTACTGCTATTAGGGTTTCTCTCTGGATGCTGTATTGAAATAATAATGTTACTACTTCTGTTCAATATTTGACTCATATAATAGTTCCACCTTACTCAAGTATTTTATTGAATGGATAAAAATTTAGACAGAGGAGGCAAGATCCCCCTCAGTTATAGCCAACTATTTTTGTAATTGCTTACAATGGCAGAACAGAGCAGGACTCTCAGAATGAACCACCAGTAGGACTGAAGTAACTGAAAAATTATTGCACTGCAATTACTGAGAAACAAGACATGCTTATGCTCTTAAACAGTTTTCCCAGCATCTTTTAAATTGCATCTTCTTTTACAGGAATTGTGGGCAGCCTCAATCCAGAAAACAAGGTTGATCTTAATAATCCACAATACACGATTGTGGTGGAAATAATAAAAACCGTCTGTTGCTTAAGTGTGGTGAGGGACTATGTTCTGTTCAGGAAATACAATCTACAGGAGGTGGTGAAGAGCAACAAAGAAGATGCACAACAAAACCCATCAAGTGTGACAGAAGAACAAAATTCAGAGGTAGTTAAAGCAGAAACTGAGGAGCAGGAGAAGAACTCTAAAGAAGTAAAAGAAGAAAACAAGAATCAAAGTGAAATAGAATCTGAGCCCAAGGGGAATGATGCTCTGATAGGGTAGAAAATGGAATAAGGGAAAGGTAAATGTAATCCAAACGTATAAAAAAAGTTGCCCTAGAGTTCTGAAAGGGTTTTGGAATGAGGAGAGGGGTTTTGTTTTGAAGTCCTGGTTTTAAAATCCACATGTGTAAGAATTTTAATGCTCGTTGCAGGTGGAACTGACATTTCAGCAGATGTAAGGGTGCTCAAGAGTGCATCACCTTTCTGGTGAAGCTTGCTGTCCTCCTGCAGCTTTGTTCTGCATTTCCTGTACCTGGTGCACAAAGCAGGGGTCTGTGCATGTATGTGTAGATGTGACCACCCTGACATGTATGGACTCTCCTTTGTTTTATCTGGAGGCTACAGAAGCCAAAAGGAAGCACAGAGGCAGCTCTGAGCTATTATTGTTAGAGAGAGATCTGGAAAAGAGTTGGCTGCAGAGGGTTTTGGGAAGGAAGTGAGCTGACAGCTGCAGAACTTGGTAACATTTTTCTGTGTGAACATCAGAATGAGGTAAATCTGATCATTTGATGGAGGGATTTATACATATATTTATATATACATACAGATACACTGTCTTGAATGGAAAGAACTGTTATATATATAAGTACTTGAATATTTTGAGATGATTTAGAGTAAAAGATTGGACTGTTTTAAAACAACAGAAGTACAGTGCAGGCATTGCAGATGGTTTTATCAAAAACTACATGTGTGTTTACATTAGCTGTGTATGCAGCACTTACTGGTTTATAGTAAATGCTGTAATCACTGAATGGGATCCTTTTGAGTAATTTCCTGCAGATAGCCTTTTGCTGCTCTTTCCAAAGACTCAGTCCTTGAGGGATTTTATAAAGTGTTTCTCATTTTTTTTTCTTAAGTCTCAAAGTTTGAATTTAAATACTGATTGGAAGCTTCTTATGAAAGAAACTCTCCATTATACCATACTAGATAAGGGAAATTAAATTTTAATTTTTGGTACAGTTTTAGTTTTTTGGTATTAATTTTGTTTCAGATTGAAAGTAATGTTAGTGAGTCTTTCTGTTGTCTTACTGTTGCAGTGGACTGTCCCTGTGACTCCTAAAAATCAGCCAAAACCAGTGCAGCTATAACTTGCTTTCCAACAGGGTTTTGAGTATGCCTTCTGTAGAACTTTCTAGCTTTAGTATTTAATTTCTAGCATAAAAGCCTGTGTGTTGCTAATGGGAAAAGACTTATCTTGAAGAACACAATTTGTTACTTCTCTTGGTTTAATGAAAAGGATGTGTTCAAGTCTTTCATAATTTATATTTTCCTCTTCTGTCAAAATTGTTTCAGAAGCTGGAAAATGAAGAGGACTTTCATTTCACTAGTCCTGTCTCTGTTGCAGCCCATTTATTAAAACTCTGCTTTCTTATGTCCTGTGGTGTTTTCTTTAAATTTTTGAAGATTTTTGTGTGTGGATTAAAACCATCAATGTCTGAGTCACACAAAGGAAAGAGCCATCTGAGACCAGACAGAGGCCAGCTGTGAGTATTTATTGGTGGCTGATGTTGGTAATCATGATTGATGACAGCCTGCTTAACTTCTAAGGACAAAACTCAGGGTAATTACTGGGATTTTTAGTTTTCTTTCCTCCTCTCTCACTGACCTGTCTGCCTACAGGGCTTACAGTTTACTTCTGATTTTTCAGTTTGCTCTTATTGAACATTCATTGTTTAGACATTAATTCCCTGGCTTTTCTGCTGTGCCATCGCTTTTGGGCTCAGTGGTTCCCCCATGGTCAGATGGTGCTTCAGTGTTTCAAATTCAAACCTTCATGGACAAGCCATAAGACATTATTATGATCTCCCTTACATGAAAAGCCAATAATTGCTGTCACTGTAAGTGCTGAGGAAAGATGTTACAGTGCCCAAACATCAGCTGAAGAGGTGATACATTGATGGTCGAATGTGGTGTACTTAATTTGTCCTGATGCTGACTTGAAACTCAAGGATCATCCCTTGGTATGAAACCCTGGCCCTGAGATTCACTCTTCCCCTTGTGCTAGATTAAAACTCAGATTGGTTTAAGAAACTTGAAGATAATTTCTTTTAAGAACAAGCCAATCTCACAGCCTTGGTGTTTTCCAGTACTGACTTGCCTTTCTTGAGGGTCACAGCTGTGTAATTAAAATATGAATTTACATGTGATTCAGTTCATTTATCATTTCAGTAGTGAAATACAGTAGGGGAGAGCTTTAAGTAACACCAGTAACTCCCACTGATTGGAAACAGCTGGTAATATCCTGTGTCCAAAAGAATTGTGCTGCAAAATCCTTCCTGTATTATATTCCTATTCAAAGAGCAATCTCCCTGTGGTTATGCCATCTTAAAACAGCTAATCCTGTAAACCTAAGAGGCTTAGTTTTGTGGCCTGCCTGGAAAACAACATGAAATATGAGTAACTGTTCATTGTGGGCATGGTGTTCTTACATTTAAGGCTTCTCTTGGATCAAACTGTGGCGTGGCATGTACAAAAACGGATGAAAAACGCTCTGCCAGGACTGCTGTTTGTTGGCTTGGCATGCAAGCACTGCCCACTCCTGCAAGGTCATGTGTGGGCAGTCTGCCTCCCCAGCCCAGCTGTGTCCTGGGGCTGGCTGGTGGCTGCTGCTGCCCAGGATCTCCCACTCCAGAGCCCCAGAGCCTCCTGGCCAGCTCACACTCAGCTGAGGCAGCCAAGGGCGTGGGCAGCAAGGAAGTCAGGGCAGTTATCCTGCCAGGTAGGCAGGCTGCTAGTCTAGAGGATTCCTAAAGACATTAAGTTCATTTTACAGTACCCTTTTTAGCCTTTCATAGTGAAAAGCTATTCACAGTAGCCTTATTATCATCAAGATTTAGGAATATGGAATAATTTGTGTAGAATATTTGTCTTTTAGAGAGAAAATATGCCATAGCTGTCAATAGAGGTCATTCCTGCCTGCTTTTCTGTGTTTATGGTCTTATATAACAAATCTAGGTATCATAAGGCTACTTATTTTATAATTAGCAGTTTGGCTATTCCTTAATATTGCTTCTCTATATAAAAAAGAGACTAAATTGCCTCTTCTCCTACCCCCTTAGAGGTATCTCACTCATTAATGAGATACAAGTGTACAAGGGTGTTCAAACATGAGGAAATTTCCACTGGAGATAATGCTAACAGGGTTTAGGTAGAAGGCACTTACCTGAGCAAGTGGCTGAAGTTCAGCCACTCAGCCCTGCTGCCTTCAGACACAATCAGCTTTGTTTCAGAGACTGACACTTGGATGCAACCGAGTCCACCACAGGAGCAAGAGCATGGATTATAATAGCACACCTGGCCTTGGAAGCCAGCAGTCGATAGCAGATGTCAGGTGCTGTCAGTTGTGTTGTCCTTGAGATGATGATAACACCTGAAAATGCAATAAAATTGGAAATATATTAAGTATTTTTCCCTTTCAGTCCTGATCACTTCACATCTTTTCCTGATTTGTTAACTACCAGCACCATTCAATCCAGAAATGAGAAGGTGGTAAGATAAGTCTCACACATCTGAACTTGAATAGAGATGTGCAGACTTGAAGAACAAAATAGCTCCTTTGCTACAGGCACAGTGAAAGTAGGATGCATAACTTTGAGGCAGAAAACACTGCCAGCTTTGAGTCTGTCATGGTTAAACTGATTTAACCCAAGCCACAGAAACTGAAAGAAAAATGATGATGAAGGTAGTTACATCAGTTGTTAGAGACTACCCCAGTCCCCACTTTGATTGTCAAATGTTCAAGCAAGGAAGTCAAATAAGAAATATAATTGTTAATTGAATTAACTTCTGGCATAGAAGGTAATAATCTACAGACCACTAGGAGTTACACAGTTCACCTGTTTGAATACAAGCCATGCTCAGCTGCCACCACTCTGAGATTCGAGCTCCATTTAATTTCATCTCCTTTTCCATTTCTGCTCCTAAAGAAATGAAGTCTCAACTGTCCTCTGGTTTCAGTAGTGCAAGCTCAGATCCATTAAGATTAATGTAATGGACACAGCATTTTGTGCATTTGTTTTCTGGTTTTGACCTCAGACAATAATGAGCTTGGTAGCTGGAAAGCAAAGGAATATCCATTTCAGAGCTTGAGGATGTGAAGGAGGTGAGATCCACCTGCAGAACCCTCCTGGCACAAGCCTGGGATGTGTGTTTATCAGTAGTTGTCCTGAAAAGTCATGTGAACAGTTTTACTACACAGCACATTTGCTGTTTGCCCAGGCTTCTGCTACAAGCAGATATGTTTATGGGTAGTTCATAGTGGGTTTAAAGCAGAACCAGGGAAATCTGAGATAAATAACCTTGGATTTTGTGGGTTTTGTTTTGGTTTGGGTTTTTTTGGGGGGGGCGGGGGTTTGCTGTTTTTTTGGTTTGTTTTGTTTTTCTGGTTCATTGGTGTTTTTGTGCTCAATACAGCCTTTGCCATAGAGTTTAGCTACTGCTTATATCTTCTGAATCAAGTGCTGTAGCAGCATGGTGTGAAGTGCAAGGGCTACAGAGAGGTAATAAGAAATATGAGATGTGACCTAGCAGGGCTGATCTAAACCTCTGCTGTTCCCATAACCTTGGAACGGCTTGACTGTTATGGAAATATCTCACAGTGTGAACTGAGACCTCAGCCCAGGAAATCCTTGATTATATTTAATCCTGAAACTCTACACAACCCAGTACTGGCTAGACCTGGAAGTCTGATCACCAACAATACTAAAAAACATTCTCACAATATTTGGCACAGAGTTACATATATTGTGGCTCTCAGTAAAAGCACTGCAGATACAAAAAATAAGGACTAGTCCATTTTTCCCTCTTCTATTACTATTTTCAAAAACCTCTTCTCCCATGTACATTTAAAGTTATAGAGAATATATTGCTTTAGAAATATTTCAAAGCAGCAGAACAGCAATGGGTATCTTCCACCCTTATTCAGAAGACTGTTCTCTTAAGACTGACAGGAAACAGGATGGAATACACAAAATGGAATACACAAAAGTCCAGGATGAGCATGTTCTAGTGAGGAGCTCAGCAGCAAAGAGCACCACTCTGTGTTTCTCAGTTTCTTCCCCTGAATGTTCCCAGAGATCATCTTTGATAGTTCTTGAACAAACCCCAACTTGTCTGGACAGAGAAAAAACAACATGACTTAGCAGTTTCATTACAAACTGTTCTCCTTTTCTGTGGCAAGCCTGCAAATTTAAAAGTTTCAGGCTCTTTTTAGGATTTAGCTGGCAGACAGCACATCGCTCCCAGTGCCCAACAAAAAGAATAAGTTCTGTTTTAGAGAAACAAGAAATATCAATTGGTTGACTCAGTAATTCCTCAAGTCAGTAGTGCAGGACAAACACTCCTGAAACTGAGCACAACCTTGGTAGCACTGAGGGGCTTTGTGCGTCTGCTTGAAACCCTGGGCAGTGTGGCAGAGCAAAGGCTCCTGCCCACACATCAAACAGAAATGTTTTGATTCATCAGTTTGTTTCTTCCTTTTTTCCTGGTCAGGGTCAGGTTATCATTGCAAAACTGCAAGAACACGTTGGAAAGTCTGTCTGACCCAATGTGCAGACTGAGCAGGCTGTGCTGCAGCAGAGAGGAAAGCTCCTGAACAAACCCTTCCCTGCTGGAATGAACAATTTGTGCCACTACCAGGGCTCAAGGAAAAGTCTAGCCAGGTCTGTTTAAAGCCCAGCACAGACCAATACCAAAAACCTAGGAACATGTTGCAGGATTACACTTTTAAATTTGCTTTACAATCAATTACTTTCAAAATTAATAATTAGATTATAATTAAAAATTTATTACTTACAGGTAATAAATGTATTACTTAAAAAATCTGATTACTTCACTTCAAAGTGGATTACTTTTCCAAAAAGTACTCATATTTGAAATCTGAATGCCCTTAAAAAGAATCAGATCCTGAAATTGTGAGCAGATCACATTTTCCAACCTTTTTTCGATTGCACTTAAAGATCTAATCAAGTTTCTTGTTATTCAGTCTAAAAATGGATTACATTTAAAATACAACATTACATTTAAAATATCCAACATGTTTTCCTTCTGTTCTGACTGAATGAAGGAGAGAAAAATTAAACTTTCAGAACAAAGCTGTAATACAGGAAAAGGGAAGTTTAAAACCCTGCTACAGCCAGGTTTGAGCACAACCTTATTTTGTTCACTTTTCTTCTGGTAGAATCACATTAAACAAACTACTTGCTCCCATGGGGGATTTAATTTTTTATACTCACTAGAAGCCTGTGAGATTGTGTTTGAGGATAATTTTATTTTGGATTTTAAGGACTGTCAAGGAACCCATTAACAAATCAGCAGCTGCTGAGCTCTGTTGCTCTGCCACAGCTGATGGAAGCTCAGACAGCGATGGTGAGTTCTGGTCTGAATCTTAAATCTAACACTTGAGTGTGATGGCCAAATTTGGCAAATTACCCCTTCTCTTACTGATCCTTTCAATAACAACCCTTTTCAAACAGATAAGCTTACACACATTTAATTTATAAATTGTGTTTGTTTTTTATTCTTACAGGATGACTAGACCTAGATGAAGTGTTAGCAGAAGAGTTGGTTTTATAGCAACAATCTGAAATCCTTTTGAATAACTAAACCCAAACTCATCTAAAGGCTGCTCTGTTTTTCATTAAAGCTTAATTCCAACTTTTGGTACTGTGGGAAAAGAGATGAAGTTGTAGATTACTTATAAAATGCTCCTGCTCAACGGACTGGCTAAAATAACTCATGCAAAGTCACAAAAATCACAATCCATAAAATCGGAAGGACCAAGTTCCAAACCCATTCTGGAAATGTATTAAGCATTTCAAGACATAAAACTAAATATTAACTTTCTTACTAATGCAAGCATAGCAATTTTATGTGCCAAATGCAAACAAAAATCATATATTTATACACACCATATACATGTATATGTGCAACATTAAGCACATACTTTCTACAACTTACTAATTTCTCATTATGCATAACAGAATCATTTATTAAAGGATTATTTCTCACATACTGAACATAATTCTAATTTCATTTACCTCAGAGGGGTTTTTAAAGCAAAATATGGGATCTTATGTTCATATCTATTTCAGAATATTTCCAGCCTTGCATTGAGAATTCCACTCCTGGCTAGTGCTTGGAAGAGACAAGACACTTTCAAAAGAAAGGATACCTACACATGGTTCTCATCCTTCCACCAAAAATGTGGATTTTGAACCTGTCCAATAAAACTGCTAATCCTCCATCTGTAACAATGCATTTTTAGGACTTTTACTGCCACTATCCAGTGGCACCAGAAAAGATGTTCTTTTCCAACTTCTTCATAATGTTGCATTTTTGGAACCCATATAGTGATCATATCAGTCACCATGTCCTTTCCATAAACTTTGGATGTCAGGGTAAACTCTCAGGAAATAGTGAATGAAAATATATTTGACGTAAAATACCTTTTCAAATGTGGGTGTTATATTTTTTTATTGCCTCTCAAGAATAACATCAAATGGAAGCTGGGCTGCAAGAGGGATGGTGAGGAGGTCTCAAAAGGAAAGGCTATTGAAGTTGTCTATTAAAATTTTATTTTCCACCCAGAATAATACAATTCAGTCAGGTACTGACATTAGAAATTCTGCAAGCAGGCACAAATATCACATCTTGATGTTACCTGTATTTTTTTGATGCTCAGGCACTTAACATAAAGAGATCAGAATGATGGCAGCTATAGTAGTGAAATGTATATAGTGCAAATAGAATGAAAGAAGCTCTGTTAAATTCCAAACAATGCTATATCCGTCCCCACTCTTTGTCTCTTAATTCATTCCTCTTGATCTTCCCAGTGACTGTCTTTGGCAGCTCTTTGACAAATTCCACCTAGATAAAATAAAGACAGAAAGCAATGCAGCATGTTCTACAGAGTTGGTTTTCCAAGACTCTCCAAGCATATGTGGAAAACTGAGAGGGCTCCCATCAGTAAGAGCTGCCTGCCTCAAATCCAAGCCAAACCAAAGAGAACATTGTGCCACTTGTGAAACCATCTCTATGGCTGCCTAGATGGCCAAACCTCTGCACAGCTGCCTCTCAGCTGACCAAACCGAGTACAGTAACTCACAGCAGAAGGGCAAGTGCCTGAATGGTATCAGAGGTCAGAGATGAATGACAAAAAGAAGAAAGAGAAGAATGTTACAGCCCCAAGGTCTGTAACGGTTCTTAGTTCTGTGAGTTCTGCTCAAGTTAGCTAAGGCATTGCAGTAGCTCTTTTCCTGTGGTGCTTGGATTACTATGAAACACCAAGTGTATCCTCTGGGGCTTGTGTCTGTTTATTAGTTGTGATGATCAGTAGATAAAAACTTCTTTAGATTCAGTCATATGCTACCTTAAAGGCATGGGCAAGTGCTTGTTTGAAGGTTAAACACAAAATGGGGAATTATGATTGTGAGTCTGACTTAGAACATGGAGATCTAACTGGGATATACAAAACCTAGAAAATTTTGAGAAGTTTGAACAAGTAGTTTACACAAATCCATGAAAAACAATCTAAACTAATGTTATTTAGGAAAGGTCTTCTGGAGCCAGTGGTGTAGATGAATCTATACTGCTGTCTCTTTCAAGTGAATAATAATCTCAATGGTAATTCTCCTGAGATTTAGAGAAGGGTGCCCTGTTTAAAAGTTTCTTCTCAGAAATATTTACCTTTCTAGGGTATTTATATGGAGCAGTAGTTTTCTTGACATGGTCCTGCAAGTCACGAATTAAGCTCTTCAGGTCAGTGGATGAAAAGGTTGGGGACAGAACCACGAATGCTTTCACAACCTGTAAGGTAAAATTAACAAAAGTGATCTGATACCATCTGTTTTTTAAGGGCTGATGTGCAGTTACCAGTGAGCAGTGCTGCTCAGAGTCACAACAGTCATGAGGAACAGAGAAACCAGCACAGGGTAAGAAATTATTGTACCCAGCTTCTGCATATGTATGTGCAAAACGGAAAGTTTAAAGGACAGTTTTTGTGCCCTCATTACAAATAAGAGCCTTTTCCCTTTCTTCTCAGCAGCAGCCAAGAGGAAGGGGCAATAAAATGTGTCTCTGTGGAGTTCTCTCTGAAGCTAAGGGACATTTTGTTTCTCTCTGAAGCTCACACTGAGGACAGTAATCCTGTGTTTTCCTGGCACAGGATTGTGCATTTACCACACCTGCAGCCCATGTCTAATTCTCAGGCAAGTGCAGTAAAACTTTGGCTACACCAAGAGTCATAAATCACAATTTAAGTGTATAGATAAATGCTTAAGAAAAAGGGCAAAGTAAACATCACAGTAGGGTTCTCCACAGAGAAGACCTTGGGATGGAAAAAAACTCAGAAGAGCAAAGGCATGTAAATGGGAAGGGATTTTGCTTGTCAGCCCCACTAGGATTATCCATGATGGAAGTAGATGTGGTGCTTAGGGACATGGTGTATTTTTGGACCTGACAATGCTGGGTTCATGGCTGGACTCAGTGATCTCAGACGTATTTTCCAACCTAAACAATTCCATGATTCCAAGATGACATTATTGCCTTAGAGCTGTAAGTTATTCAGTAAAGTAGAAATTCCTTGATATCATTATATATTTGGACAAATGCATTGCTTTCCCCCCTCCATTCAGCATCCTTACCTCTCCTCTGAGGGGGTCTGGGCTGCTGACAACAGCTGTTTCTACCACAGCTGGGTGCTCTATCAGGGCACTCTCTACTTCAAATGGCCCGATGCGATACCTAGGAAAGGAAAAATAAAAATGAGGTTTGGCTCTTGTTTTTTGTCTGGAAAAAACAGTACCACAAGTTTTTAAATTTTCATGTTGAAGAAAAAAAACAAAGCCAGAAAAAATCACCAGCTACAGAAGTTTTTAGGGAAAATGGGACGGCTGGCTGGGTTAGAATTAGGAGCATTTCATAGCGGTCTTTGTGGCAGAGGACTGCTAGGGCTATGGATACTTCTCCATCTGTCCTCTCTCCTTGGGGCTCTTAGGCTGGAGCTCCATCCCACCCTGTAGATGGGGTCTGCAGCAGCAGCCTGTGCCATGTTATGGAATCACTTCATACAATATCAAGTTCTTTCAACATGTTAAAAATAAATTGTTTCAAAAGCTCTTTGAATCCAATACAGGTTCCTTCAATTTTAGTCAAAAAATAAACTAGATAAACAGCCCTCCTTTGCCAACTGAAGTCTTCATTCTTTGAAACACATGAGATGTTGCAAGGGAAAAGGATCCAGCATCACCACAGAGATGATACTGCAGGTCTGTGAAAAGCTAATAATAACAGCAAGGTTTCCACAATCAAGAGGTCAATACATTCCTGTCACAGGATTATGATTCCAGAAGCTCATGTGTAAGAATATACAACACGAGATGTGAGAATATGCAATGGCAGGTTTGGAATGGGTGTGTGCAGACTAACCCTGAAGAAATGATGATGTCATCGTCTCTGCCAATAAACTGGAAATATCCCTCTTCGTCCATAGTCCCTCTGTCTCCAGTGACATAAAAATCCCCACGTTCACTTTCTGCAGTTTTCTTAGGGTTATCCTTAAAGTGGTTTACAAGTAGCAGTTTAGATTTTGAGCATGCATTAGCTATACATTATATTATAACACACATAACATCAAATGCACTGGAACTTAATTTTTCAGTCAAGGATGTACTGATATTGCTATAAGATACAATAAAATGAGTTTTAAATAATTTCTATTCTTTAAGAAAAAATTTGACTTGATCCTAAATTATTTTCTTTCATTTTCTAACACACACCAATTCAAATAAACAAATTACTCTGGTAATAAATAATAAAATGGTGAAAAATGTCCAGCCTTTACGATCACTATGCAATTGGAGAGCTTTTGGGGAGATTGGTAGTGGTGGTGAGGAATAAAATAAAGTTCTTATGGTAGTGGTGGCGAGGAATAAAATAAAGTTCTTATGGTAGTGGTGGCGAGGAATAAAATAAAGTTCTTACTAAATATTCAGAGAAAAAACCAAGTGGCCTTATTGGTTTGCTTCTGATAGCAATTTCCCCCTGTTGTCCTGGAGGCAGGATATTGGCATTTTTGTCTATGATCTAGAATGAAAAACAGTTCTTATTTTAGTCCAATGGAAAAACAAAGTCCAAACACAAATCCAGCCAAAAAAAAAAATCCCCCATGACAGAATCTAAAGAGCAGTCAACAAACCTGAACATCATAAAGGGGAGCTGCTTTCCCCATTGATCCAGGTTTAATCTTCATTCCTTTAAAAACAGAGCAGATTACTCCCTGTAAAAAATCAAAATCAAACCAAAGCTTTCCAAAAGAAAATTGCTACATTCACATTTAATTCATTAAATGTAGTTTCTCGACTAATTCTAAAGTAAGGAATTAAGATTCATAGGATCCTATATATCAGTGCTGTATGGTAGGGATAAGCAAAATCATAAAACTCCCTGAAATAATCCTGTTCCATTCTCTGTGAAAAATTCGTCCTCTGCTAACTAGTCTTCTTCCCTTAGATTCAAACTCTGCCCTCTTGACTGACACTGTTACTTGGAATTAGCTTAAGGACATTTGTGGAAATATTACAGCACATTCCCTCCCAAACCCTCATGTTTCTGGCAGGTTCTGTTCTTCTGAGGAGTTCTTTCAGAGGTTACCAGGGAAGGGAATTACTGAAACATTCTCAGAAATGTGAAGGAGGAAACAGACTGTGTTCTCACAAAACAAACCTTACAGCAAAAAGAAATTCTAGAGATTTAATAGGCTGTTATCCCTACAGATGTACCATTTCAGTCTGGCCATATACTTCATGGATGTCCAGCCCAGTCTGGCTCTTCCACTGCTCCATGACTTCTGGGTTGAGTGGCTCCCCTCCACTCATGCAGTACTTCAGGCTCATGAATTTGTATCTTCACAGGGAGTTAAAAACAAGAAAGGCAATACTTAAATCTAGAGGGAGCACACAAGGGTGAACACCTTGGGAGAGCTGTTTACTGGGAAAGTTAGTGCCACAAAGTGGAGAAATCAGAGGGGCCCTGATCCTTCTGTTCCCAATACAACAAGGATATCACTCTGTGCTCAACACTGTACATAAGTAGCAGTTAGAGTTAAACATGTGAAAAATAAAATTTTTGCTGAAGTCAGCTGGGATTATAAATAAACAAATACTGATCTGCTGAGCCAGGGCCCTGATTGCTGACCCTCTGCAACAGGCCAAGCGAGAAAGTTCAAGAGGGAAGGAAGGAAAAATGACAGGCAGTGAGAACTGGAACAGGGGGTGAGGTACAGCTGCCACAACAAATAATTCCCTCACAGTTATGCTGACATGCACTTTCTAGGATGAAGTCTTTCCCAAAGTCTGGACAATTAATGTGGCAGACAAAAATTATGACAAAGTATTTAACAGATTCTTAGTTTCATACTCACAAGTAAAGTAACATAAGTTTCAAATTTCTGAGGAAAAACATCAAGTTTCTCTGATCAAAAACCTCAGCAAAACTCAAATTTTAAACTAAATTATTACCCTATTTTGGGTCAAGCAGTTAGATATAGGAGATGACTAAGTTTAGTTAGGGCAAATTAAACATTACTAAATAATTTTTTTACATACTTGGACAGATCCTTTTGCACCAGCATGCGGAACAATGTTGGAGCACCAACCAGGGCATCAATTGGGAATCTGCAGAGAGTCTAGAGGGTTAAACAAGAAGAAGGACATGTGAAGCACAGGCAAAACATCTGCCTTTGGAATGTATAGCAAACAGGTAACACAGAAAGGAGAAGCACATTTGTCCACTATGTAAAAGCACCACAACCTCAGTTGGGTGAGGAACCCTCCTGCAGTTGGTGCAATATGCAGAGACTGTAGATTTGATTACAAAAATCCCATGCTAACACATCTAGATGACACCAGGACCCCACAGTTTGGGGCATGGCCAGACTAGTTCCTCCTCTGTCTACATCACAGGGAGGTGTTCACTTTCATCTTGGCTGGTGCGGGCACAGAAACTCTTCATTTCTGCATTAATACCCACTGATACTATTTCCACAGTCACTAGAATGAATGACAGGCATTTAATGCTGCTTTTGGATGATTTTTGTTCACATGCTCACCAGCTATGAGCAAAATGTATGAATAGGTTGCATGTTTGTTCCCTTCTGTATACATTAAAAATGAAAGTAGGGCTTTACACGACGAATACAATATCTCAAACACTACTATAAACACAACCTCCATGAAATCTGTGGATGCTGTCAAGAATTGCTTTTGGCATGCTTTCTGCAGATGAATACATTTCTGTGAGTTTTTCCCTTACATTTAGGAT
>VYZP01078381.1:1124-27309 GCA_013400635.1 Hypocryptadius cinnamomeus | reverse complement strand
GTCATAACTTTTGCTGAAAAAAAAAAAAATCAAATGGAATTATCTCCCCCCCTCCCCCCAACTGTATCCCCATTGCAAAACCGGATGATGATTACTTTTTTTTTAAGATTTACAAAGCGCAAACCCAGCGACCAGTTTTGGTGGTGGGGACACCTTCTAGGCTGGGAGGATCCAGAGAAAAGGGACTTAAAATCGCGGATTGATTTTTATTTTTTTCTTAATGACCATTTTCATTGGGTCAATTTTCAAGCACTGACCTTATAATATTCCGAGATCATAGAGCTACTAAANTGACCTTATAATATTCCGAGATCATAGAGCTACTAAAAAAAAAAAAAAAAAGTGACAAATGTTTCCTTCATGTCTCCTATACCAGAATGTAAATATTTTTGTG
Organism: Hypocryptadius cinnamomeus; assembly: GCA_013400635.1. Taxonomy (NCBI): domain Eukaryota; kingdom Metazoa; phylum Chordata; class Aves; order Passeriformes; family Zosteropidae; genus Hypocryptadius; species Hypocryptadius cinnamomeus. The sequence goes on along the minus strand of VYZP01078381.1, from coordinate 26,915 downwards.
TTTTGTGTTTAATTTGTTAGAATTCTAACACACTATATACTTCCAAGAAGTATGTCATTGTCAATATTTTGTCAATAAAGATTTATCAATATGCCCTAAATTTTTAAGCAATATCTTTTCCCCTTCACCCCCAAATTTCTCGGAAACCGATGTTTTCTCCCCGCACCTCCTTGTTTTTAGCTGCTGAACCCCCGCGGCCGCACCGCGCATTCCTGCGGCCATAGGCGCATTTTCTTAATGTATTCTCTGGCTGCTAAATAGACCTCTAAAAATAAGCCGCAGAGGCGCACTTGCTGTATATAAATACCCCAAACCCCCCGAAACAGAACCAACCAACCAAACAAAAACCTCAAGGAGAAACCCAGCCCCTTCCCTGCTTAGAAAGCGAAGTGCGGACCGCTTCGTGACCGTGAAACTGGTCGGCAGCAGCCGCGAGAGGCTTTCCTCGGCAAAAATATGTGTTTTATTTAGCGACAGAGGATTTTTTTTTTTTTTTTGGGTCTTTTCCGCCGTGTTTTGCATCCCCTGTCCAGGTCGGTGCGGTGAGGAACAGGTCCTGTGAGCAGAGGCTACGCCCCAGCTGCTGCTCTCCCTGCCGCTCTCAGGGAGCGATCCTGGGCACGGAGTAAAACTCTGACATTAAAGAGGTGGGGGAAAGGAAAAAAAAAAAGAAAAAAAAAAAAAGAAAGAAATGTTGCTCTGGGTCCTTGAGGAAACTAGCTGGTTTTCTGGGGGTACACAGTTGTTTTTTCATGCTTCATTTGCTCCTTAGCCTGATAGACTGCATTAATCAGTTTTATTTCCATTGATAGAGAAACCTCGTCTGCTCTGTTCGAGCTACAAAGAATCCTGCAAGCTTTTGTGAAAGTGCAAATCAGTTTAGGCAATTATCATACCAGGAATATGAAGGGGAAAGAGGAGGCATTGCCCAGTGGTCTCCTTTAATCTCTTAATCCGTGGATCCAGGGGGGCTAGTTGGACATAATTTAGGACAATCTGACTACCCTTTACACTGTGATAAGGCGAAGTTACAATGCATCGCAAAAATACGAGCTTTGTTAAACATACTGCCTTGAAAAGTTAAGATTAGACATTCTGTGCACGTGTTGGCTCTATCGGGTACTATGTAAATTTAATTTTTAAAAAAAATATCCGATTTTTTTTTTTTTTTTTTAGCATCTCTTCTTATACAATCCCAGTGACTTTCCATTCACTTGTGCTACAAACATGAGAGAGGCCCAGTCAGGGTTAGGACGCATGTCGCAATGCAGTCCCTTCCATTTAAACCTAGGCTAATTATTTAGTAGAGCTATTCCCAAGGTAAACTTCTCGTCGCGTTTCTTCCCTCCTCGAACAGCTGATGGTGCAGATCTGGAAACCAAGCAGGACGCACATTTCCCCTGAACTCGCCCAAGCTGCCTCGCTCTCCACTTCAAACCCGGGCAAATGGGCAAACATTAAACGGATTGCGGCCGAACAGCAGACTTGGGCCTTTCTAGAAATTGTTTCCCATCTTGATAAAAGGCTTATTTCTGCAGGAACTATATATTTCTCCCCCCCCCCCTTTTTTTTTTTCTTTTTTTTTTTAAACCGTGAGGGAAGAGAGGGAGAGAGGGGGAAAAAATTAAGCGTCCTATGTAGCGTAACAGCAATAAAATCTTCAGAGAATGCCATTAGCTTTGAAAAAAAACCCTAAAAGCTTTATTACAAACCCAGCTTTGAAAATAGGGGGGATTAGGAGTCTGAAAGGGTCCCACAATGGTTAGAAGAAAAGGTTTCATGCTAATGAGGTTAATGCCCTTTGTATCTCAGGACTCCACAACTTCATTACTCCCTATCTCCGGCTGCACCAAGCGGCTCAGAACACTGCAATCCACTCCAGCTCTCCCCTGCCTTGCCTAGAGAAGGATTTGATAGCAGCTCTGTTCAAACTAGATAATTATATCTTTTCAAGTCGGAATTAAGATAAAGAAAGTGAAGCAAAGGCGGCTAGCCTTGATCCACTGCAAACAAATTTGGCGCACTTTCTAGTCTCTCTCCCCCTGCCTCAATAGGCAGGACAGTCAGCTTATTAGACCCTCATTTGCTTTATTAATTCATCTATTTAAAGTGGCAGGATTAGAGAGAGGGAGAGAGAGGCAGAGTCTAATGTGGGACAGTGGATGCCAGGCAACGTGGAAATATAAATATTGGCGAGATGCTATCCGAGCGGGTGTTCAAAAATACATTTTATATTGAATAACTGAGAGGGGTGGGGGAGGGAGCGTGGATTTCGGGTGGCGAATTGCAAACTCGGGCGGATTTTTACGGCTTTTTTGAAGGAAAGCTGGAGGACGGCTGCCGGGGACCGGCTCTCCCTCCGGAGGACGCGTGGCCCTGGGTGCCTGGCGGGGGATTTGGCCCGCTGTCCCCCGTGCTGCTCAGGGGGACAGGCGGGGACCCCCGCACCCTAGGGCCGCTCCTCGCAGCGCTGCCCGGCGGCCGCGGGTGCGGAGCGCAGCGCGGTGCCCCGCGCAGCGTCCCGGGAGCGGGGCTGCGGCTCCGGGCGGCCAGGGCTCTGCGTGCTGTCCCTCCTCCGTCGCTTGGCTCTGTCTGTCGGCCAAGGTCAGCGCATCCCGGCCCCTCTCAGCCCGGGGTCCCCGCCGCTGCCGCAGCCGTCGGGGGCCGGATCCCCACCCTCCGCAGCGCTGCTGGCTCCGCGTCCGGGACCTGACCCCTCCGGCCTTGGGTTTTTAACCCTTTCCCTTCGGACACGGCCAGAGGCTCCCAGCCGGGGTTGCTTCCCACCGGTGGGATTTGCGCTCCCCACGCGGCGCAAGCCCGCACCCACGCAGCTCTCTCTTTGCCGCTGGACCGGGGTGAGGCCGGAGGCCTTTGGAGCCTTCGCTTTGTTGTGTTTAAACGCTGTTTATTTGCCTTCCTCCTCTGACGGATCGCGCTGTTACCTGCGAGGGCTCGGCGGAAATTAGCGGTCCCCCCTAATTAGCACGCAGCCCGCAGGAAACAGGCAGAGCCGCTCGGGCCGCGTTCCCTGATGAACGGGATTCTCCCAGCCCTGCTCCCGTGCCCATCCGCGGCTCAGAACTGCTCGGAGCTAATACAGCCATTGATTTACTTCTGCAAAGGGTCCCGCTGCGAGGGGGAAGCGGGAGTTTAGAGAACCTCCTGACCCCGAGCCGTAACCTCTCTCCTCGCCAGCCTCTCTCCTGGTGGGACACTCGCAGCCGGCCAAGCCCAGCCCGTGGCCCAGGCTTGAAACCGAAAGGGTCATTAATCACCTTTCCCCGCTCGCTTTTAATTGACCTTTCGCAATTAGCGCCTATTGCAGGGAAAGCCACCCGCCGGTTGTGAGGGAGCCCTCCCGGTGCCCCCTCGCACCCCTCTTTCCCGGGGGGGCCGTGGCCGCTCCAGCTCCGCGGCTGGGAGGATGCTGCGGGCACCGCTCCCGCACCGGGCTCAGCCCGCCCCGCAGGTGGCTGCCCTGGCCGGAGCAGGGAAGGCAGGATCTGCCTTCTCTCATCCTCATCCTTCTCCCTGTCCCCGCCGCGGGGCCGCTCGGCCCTGCTGCCTCGGGAGCCCCATGTCCCCGCACGGCCTGGCTGGAGCCCCGGCTGCTGCGGGGGCTCCGGGAGAGCATTTATAGACCCGCTCTCCATCGCCCACGGCTGGACCTGACGTCAGGAAGAACTTGATCTCGCCCGCTTTGCTCCTGCTTCTGAAACTGATCCTTGAAATGAGAGAACAGACTCTACACAATTCCCATGGCCTTGACATAAGGTACAGCGATAAATATACACCACTAATGAGCAATTACCATATAATCACCTTCCAATTAGCTCGCATAATGATGAATTAAACATTCTAGCCTGCTGGATTAGGTTTCTTACTTTGTATATTATTTACGAAGGCTAGCTTCTGCTGAGCACCAAATATCAAATTAGATAGGGAATTTTCAGTTGGGGGTAATTACGCATTCAGAGCATGCCCGGAGTTTTTGTCACCAGCCAACTAAAGTGTATTGGAAGGTAGTGTCCATCCTTTTCTGTCCTTCCTTTTTGATGTCTTAAAACGAAGTCCATGCTTTTCTGCCAATGCTCCGCACGTCGCCTCCCCCGTGTTAATTCTCCTTCCTTCCCCAAGGCTGGACAGACAGAAAAACTGGCCGATTTTTCCCCCTGGGACAGTTAAATAATAGGGAGCAGGCAGAGAGGCAGGATCTGGGGGAAGCAAAGGATCTCGCAGTCCGAAGAAAGCCGGCCTGTTATCCCGGACAGGTAGAAAAGCCCCGGTCCTCCGCTCGGGGTGGTGAGGACTGGCAGGGCACAGGAGGGGACATCTCCCGCACCCCCACCCCGGGCTGCTCTCGCACAGAGCCCAGGACACCCTCCCCCGAGTGGTTGTTTCCTTCACATTCTAGGGAAAGGGCTCCAAAAAAAATCGAGTCGCGGCTGCGTTTGGTCCGTCCGGGCGGAGGGAAGGGGCGGGAAAGGCTTTGGGTGCCGATTCCTCCTGGAGGGAACGAGAGGGGAAGCATCAGCCCCGCGGGAGGAGGGAAGGATGCTCGGGCACTCGGGCAGCACCAGCGCTTACCCAGAGGGCATGGAGGGACGGCGGCTCCGGGCTGGGAGGGGGCTCGGAGCCGCCGTGTGGAAAGTGGGAACCCGTCTCGGAGCTCCTTGGCTTTTGTTGGTTTAAGCTGGACCATTAATGTTTTCTTAATTAAGCGTTTGAGTGTGAGTAAACCTCCGCGAGGCGTTTACAGCCTGGCTATAAAGTGGGAGCGGGGGATCTCCCTGGCTCCTGCAATGCCTGAAAACGTTCCTTGGGGGCTTGAAGGGGGCAGAAAGCCGCTCCACAGGGAACAATGTTCTTAGCCCTGCTTGGAATTACCTTTCTAAAAGTCCTTTATCTATAAAGGAAAGGACAAACTAGTAGTATTCTCTTTCCCCGCTCCACTCTCTCCTGCCCGACACATGGAGCTCTGGAAAGTTTCAGGGATTTCCACTCAGGAAGGGAACAGTCCAGAAGAGCAGAGATGCTCGGCTTCAGCCGCGGGTTTTTTTTCCCTTTTCCTACGTAATTGTGTTTTCTATTTAAAAAGGAATTAGGGGAAAAAAAAAAAAAGAAAAAAAAAAAAAGGAATGAAGAATTTGAAACCATTTCCCCCAGTGAGAGTGTTGTCTGAATGAGTGTTGGTGACCTGGACCCAAATAAACTTAGATAAGGTGTGGAAGCTCATCTGTCAAATCCCGCACAACTGGAAGCAGCAGCTGATCCAAGCCTGGCTCGTGAGAAGCTGCTGGATTCCGGTGTTTTTGTGGAGCTACACTCCTAACTTTATCAGTATTTGAACAACCTTTTTGTGGTTTTGCTGTGTTCACAGAATGCGCGAAGTCCTGACTTTCTGCTCAAGGCCGGAGAATACAAGCACGGCTGCTATTTTATCTTTAGATCAGCAAGTGGGTATCAGAGGCAGGGAAGAAAGTGCATTCTTGTGGGTTGCGAGACTGAGATATTCCCAGATAAACTCTTCTGTGATCTCATTTGTAATCCACGCGATCACGGCTATTTTATTTGGCATACGTGTGTCGAGAGGAGGCGTTTGCTGTGATGGGAAGTTTAGGATCCAAATATGATTTAAAAACCTTTTTCAGAGAGTTATCTCCTGTGTCACCCTCCTCGTCCCGGTGAGCACGTTGCCTTTTTGTAGCCCACACCTTACCTGCTTCTCCGTGGGCTGCCAAATATCTGCTCAGAATCAAGGAAAAGAGAGGAAAGGGGAACATGTGATTTGGAAGAGTAAAGGCTGTTCAAATAAACCATGAAAAGGTGTTTTCATAAGACTAACGTTATTTTATTTAAATTCCCTGGGAATGCAAAATAATAGCCTGCACTGACTAAAATCTGCAAGGAAACTGAGAGGAAAAGAAAAAGAGAGAAAAATAAATAAAGATGAAAAAATGCGTGCGAGAGATAGGGGAAAAGAGAAAAAAAAGGAAGGAGAAGGAAGGAAGGAAGGAAGGAAGGAAGGCAGGAAGGCAGGAAGGAAGGCAGGAAGGCAGGAAGGCAGGAAGGAAGGAAGGAAGGAAGGAAGGAAGGATGGAAGGAAGGAAGGAAGGAAGGAAGGAAATGCCGTGTGTAAGGAGAAGCCAAGGTCCCAGTGTGGGATGGGATGAAACCGTCGCAGGGACATTGTCAGGAGTCTTGGCGGAAGGGTCGTGAGTTCAGCGTCGGACCCACTTGGAAATTCACCTCAATTTGTCTTTAGGAGAATCAAGGGCTGTCGGAAATCCGCTTTCTTCCCACCATTGTGGCGAAGTCCTTAGAGGTTGGGGTCGGTGTTTTCTGTAGGTTTTGGGGTCGGTGTTTTCTGTAGGTTTTGGGGTCGGTGTTTTCTGTAGGTTTTCCCTGGCAGATCACAAGCCCCGCTCGGCACAGCGGAGGTTCCTGGCGGGCGGGGAGCGGTGCCACCAGCGGGGAATGCGAGGACACGGCCGGGCAGGGCGGGCAGGGCGGCCCCTCTGCCAGGGCCTTTTCCCTCTCCTCAGTGGGCTCTTTTCCTACCCCAGCTCCCCATCCTGGCCTTGGAAAGGCAGGAAGGGAGAGCGCGGGCTGCCCGGGGTGGGCAGTCGTGTCCTGCGTGGCGGGGACCACCTTCCCGCTGCCACCCCGCGCATCGCCATGGAAACCGCCGCAGCTGCACATCAAAGTTCCGGCAGGATCAGCCCCGGGTGCCCCGGCAGGGACCTGCCAGGGACCCCCCAGCCGCGCTGCTGCTCTCGGGACCCGAATCCACCTTCCCCCGCCTGGCCTGTCGGTGGGTAGGAGCTCGTCTTGCGAGTGAAGGGCCACTCTGGCTCCTTTTCCACCCTGACACGGGGGTCAGAGACAGGCGAGGGGTGGCTTTGAGCTGGGTGGCATCGAACGGGGACTGACAGCGGCCAACAACCCTCTCTCGTCCCCGCCTTGTTGGGGAGACCGCGGGAAAGGATGGAGATGCGGGCCGGCAAATGCGGGCCCAGAGCTTGTCCCTGCCCTCCTCTACCGTCGCTTTAGCTTCGCCCGTCCCAGCCAGCGACTCCCGTGTGGCCCCAGGGCCCCTGTCCCCTCACCCGGCCCCGAGGATGCGCCCAGCGCGGCGGGAGCTGCAGCCCCGGCCCGGTGCCCCCTCCCGTGGAAAGGAGCTGCTCCTTCTTTTTCGGGTGTAAGGGTAAAACTCGGCCAATCTGCCCCCGCTCTTCTCCGTAACTTAAATAAAAAAGGAGTAAAAGGCAAAGTTTACACCGGTTTAATTAAGGAGGGCCCTTGTACCTTGGGGGGGATCGCATCATTTGACATGAAATATTCATACAGGAGGTTTCCCGAGCTGCTCCGTTTAATCATTTCTGCTGCCAGCGAATGGGTCTGTCTTTATACATGCCTGTAATTTGATTTTAATGTCTCCACCTTTCCATCCGCACATGTCCGGAAGGTAAGTTCCCGTGAGGAAGCCAGGGCTGAGAAACATTGCCCAGCCCGGGCGGGACCCGCACCCGCGGAGCCCTCCGCACCTCCTGGCTGCGCATCCCATCTCCCTCGCTCACCGCTCCAGCCGCGCCCGCCGCTTCTCCCTCCCCTCCGCTGGACTGTTTCGCATTCAGCCGGGTGAAATAGCGCAGTTTTTATGTCCCTATTTAAAGGGGGGAAAGAAAAAAAGGCGGAAAACAAAACACACAGAAGGAAAAGAATGTGGCGTCGACTAATTTAAACCAGTTCGAGTGGAAGGGCTGTCAATTCTGTAAGTAAGCGATGCTGTGTTGATTCAGATGTTTCTCGCCGTCGCTGCTGTCAGAGCTGAGGCTCGGAGCCGGTGCGAGCGGAGCGGGCAGGACGGACGGCAGCAGGGCCCGACACCTCCGTGTCCTTTTGCAGGTTCCTGCTCACCCTGCCTGGATGGGGAAGAAGCTAAAAGGAAAGGAAAAGGACATTTACCCCTGAAATGATAAGCCCCACTTCCCCCTCGACGTACCCAGGCAGATTTATGTCACCCGCGCTGTTTGTTGGGTGTCACCAGCTGGGAGCGAGGAGAGGCGCATGTTAAATGATGCCATTAGACTGGAGAGCAACAGGCGGAGACGAGGTAATTGGCAGCAATTCTCAGGGCCAGTCCGGTGACCTGTTAATCTGTTGCAACCAGCACTCGGTCAGGGGAGAAAACAATAAACCGAAAAATCTGCAGAATGGAGAAAAAGTCTGACTTACCTCAGAAATGGTCAGCTTGTTAATGTCCCACTTGTAAAGGAAGAAGGGTTTCTGAGCAAACCCTGTCTGTGTTCAATCAGACTGTTACTCCATTTGCTGAGTGTAGTATATACTCTGTGGTTTAATCTGTTCTGCTTTCTTTGTTGAATTTATTTTTTTTCTTCCCTTTCTTCATTGGGATCCCGTGAGGTTTGGCATCAGCCTGTTGGAATTATGAAGCAGAGGGTGTCTGCAGAGCAGGAGCACCATTCAGCACCCCTGCCTTTGCATTTCCCATCCAGAAGGCAGCTGTGTGATCAGAAAGTTCGGGATGGACATGCAAACCTTCACCCCTCCAGAAGCTTTGCTCGATAAACCTCCCTCTGCCATTCATAATAGAGCACAGAAAGAGCTGCTTGTGCAGGTGGGAATGTTTGTGTGGGAGGCTTTATACAACCCCTGCATCCCCAACCAAATATCCACAATGGCTGGAGATGTGAAATAGAAACTTAAACAGGCTCAAACCAACTGTTTAAAACCAATTCCTTCACAACATTACTTTGTTTCTGAAATAAAAGAGATAGGCCCTTGGGTAGCTTAAAGGAAAACAGATTTTTAACAGGTGACTTGGAATCAGCAATGTTTTGAAGAGCTCAGGGTAGAAACAGTTACACCCCCCCCAAATTAAAACTGTTTCACAGAGAGTTGAAATCATAGGGGATGCACAAAACTACCATCACAATCTATACATTCAGCATTAAGGAGGAGATATAAAGTGTGTTTGAGCTTGCTTTATTTTATTTCAGCCTTCCATCCTTCCCTGATATTTTTATTTGTTTATTTTTAGAATGAAAAAGATTATCAGGAGACCTCCCTAAAAATGATCTTTTGATCTTACTGCAAATATAGGGCTGAAACCAGCAGCCCTTACTTAACACTAAACCATTTCTGAAATGGCTGCTGGGTTGCACAGGAGGAGATCCAGGGTATTTTCCATTATTCATAAATATTTCAAGCAGGTAAGTTTAAGACTTTTTGTTTTTGATGAGCTGTTCTCTCTCACACACATGCACACAGACAAGAACTACTTAGAACACACTTGAATTCAAGTCCAAATCAATGAATAAATTACACAGATGGGTTTCATTGCTTCTATATTTGCTGCATGTAACAAATCAGCAAAAATGTTCAGCTCATTAGCGGGGACAATACTGTGTTAGAGGGGTCAGACACGAGAAGGAAAGAAGAGTTCATTTTTGCCTGTGATGTGACTGATGTCTGGCTGAACAAGTGTGATTTATACCAGACCTCTCCCTTAATATAACATATTTCTGCAATTCTTGTGAGAGAGCCCAAAACATTCATACATGACAGAATCAGAAATAACTCCCTCAGAAAGGCTAAATTACATGGTTTGGAAAGTTACAGCCGTGTATGTCTCATGACACTATTTTACTGCTGAGGAATTGTCTTCTTTTCATGAGTGATAACTGCAATCCAGTAGCAGCTAAACCATTCCAGTGGGTATATGTAGCATATTTGGGCTATATCTTAAAGATTAGTAACTCTACATGCTCTAAAATAAAGGCTTTACATTTTATCTCACAAATGAAGGCCAGTAAATTGTGAAAGAACTGTGCAGATATTAATAGCCCCATACTGCCACTTAGTTTTCTAGGAGGACACAAAATATCTGTCTTTTCCTGCCTATCCACTGTCACCCAGACTTATTAATTCAAGATAAGATTGCTATTCTGAATGGAGCCATCAGGTCAAACACTGGAAACTTTTCCACTTCTGGCCCAGGGATGAGGTTGAAAGAGGGTGAGTGAGAACTCCTTGGAAAAGAAGGCAGAAGTTTGTGCAAATCTCTCAGCTGCCATCCTGTGATTGGTGGAAAAAACCACCTGTTTTGATTTTCCAATGAGCAGGACTTGCAGATTGTGATAAATGAGGCTGCTTGGTGTCATGACTGGTGTCAGAAGTTTTTATTTTCAGTGCTGGGATGCTGTGCAGGTGACCTTACAGCGAGAGCCCTTTCAGCTGAGGGCACAGCAGGCGTGTCGCTGGTGAGTTTGAGCTGCTCAGGGGACAAGTGTGGCCTTTGCATCCTGTATTCCCATGGCTATGGGAATTTTCAAGCCCAGGTCTCTCTATCTTTGCTCTGCTGACTGGTACAAGTTCTGTGATGCGAACAAGGCCCAGAAAATCTTCTGCACACCACAAGGACCGTTCCCAGTTATGCACCTCTTGGAGCACTTCCATTGAAGGAGCACCTATTCCAGAGACACTGATCCACTGCTGATTGGTCTGGTTGGTGCAATCAGTGATTTCCCACGTGCAGGTTGGTGTGGCTCCTCCATCCCCTGCACATGGCTGTTCCTGGAGCCTGCCCCTGTCTCAGGGACACACGCTCAGTCGTGTGCATTGCTTTTGCAGAGCACACAGCCAGATATTAAACTCATTTCCTCAGTGCACGCAAAATTCCCTTCAGAGCCTGAAATTTTGGATCTTTTCCTTGCCTAAATTCTATTTAGCATCTAAGTGAGACATAGATAACAAGCTGGCAGGCTGGAGCTGAAATGACCTTTCTTCCAATGAGTAACAACTGCGTGTGAAGGGAAACAACTGCATGCGAAGGTTTTCCATGGGAACCTGAGTCACAGCCTACTCAAGAAAACATGAAAATGCTTCACCAGGTTTAAACCATGTGTGCAGTATATTTTGATGTGCCTTGTGATGCAGACCTGAGTGGCAGCTGAAGTCACCGTGGCACTGGAGCCCTGCTGTGGGTGATGCTCTCAGGGCCTGCTGCTGAGCTGGCCAAACCCCCTGCAGGCAGCCTCAGCCTGGCTGAGAAATTTGGTTTATTCCAGATCAAAATTCAGCTGGCCCCTGGGTAAAAAATTTGGGAATTTCAGCTTCAGAATCAGAATAGATCTTAGCAAAAAGGGCCCCTTTAGCCTGTGAGAAGACAGGACCAAGCAGACCATGCTGCTAATGCTTGTCCTCCTGTACCGCTAGCAGAGAGAGCTGCTCCCTCACCCTGCTGAGATAAGCTGGGGAGGTGAATATCTGCTCACAGGTACTTTCAAGCTACTTTGGCAAAGCAGAAAGACAAATCCTTTTGCTCTGTATTTGCACAGCACCTAACACAGCAGAGTCCTGGTGCCTTACTGGTGTTGCCAGGGACTTCTACAGCACAAATAACAAGTACATAATGCATCTGCTACAGAGCTCACAAACCTTTCATGTTATTTATGTACTAATCTGAACAGTGTGGGCCAGATTTTGATCTTGGTTATTCTGGAGTAAATGAGATATGGGTTTGGCCTCACATCCATAAGATCTATAGTCAATCAGTGTTTCTAATGTGCTCATCATGGAAATATCTTGGCATTGTGTGGCTGGCCCACTTCAGTGTGACTAGAATAGCAAAGCATTATATTAAGCAAACAGAACAGTTTGATTTATAGATTTGTGGTAAGAATAGTTCAGTTTTCCAGGGTGTTCAATTTAATTAACATTCTCCAGGGAAAAAACTGCTATTGTTTCCCTAACCACATGCCTTCCAATACAAAATAAACTCTTGCTGGTGTGTATGTGCTGCTTAATTATCCTAAATGGTTCCTTTTGAAAGTTGTCTATTGACCTGCTTCTACACTTCACAAGTGGAGCATATCCTATTCACTCAAGAGTGTGTCTCTACCTGCACTTAGGAAGAAAGAGATACCAGATGAATTTAAACACTGCTAAAATGACAAAACAACCTGCTGCATTCAGCATTCCCCAGTGGTGTGTGTGAATAAGGCTGCAAGGGTGTTTTATAAAGCCAAGTAAATTGCAATAATACCTGTAGGTCCTAAGTCCAGCCACTGTTTGATGGTTGGGGATAAATCAATAGCGAGGAGCTCTGCTTGCATGCTACTGGAGCACAAAACAGGAGAGCAGGGACAGTTTATCTGTTTGACCCACCAGTGATCAAATCCTGCTGTTGATATTCACCTTGAGCCACTCCATGGTTTTGATCTGCTGGTTTTCAGAGGGGTGAGCTACAGGAAAAGCAGATCCTGGGCTCAGGTCACCCCTGGCTGCCAGGGCTGTGTAAATCACACTGCCTTTTGCACCAACACAGTGCCTGACCTGCTGTCTTCATCTTTCAGACTCTCTTGCAGTTTTTCGAGGGTGAAAAGAATTCAGAAGATGGTGGAGCAATCCTGACTCCATTTCTCCCTCAACATTTAAGTGGAAACAGAGCTGAGCCCAGTAAGTGCAGCAGTGTGGGATGACAGGAGGGTGAGATTTTGTGTAGTTGAGTCAGTAGTGAGAGCTGGCTGTAGCCGGCTCTGACTGAACACAATAAACAATTCCACTTGCAACATGCTGTACTATTTAAGGCCTCAGAGATGCCAGTGGGAGTTTTGCCTGAATAGCAGGCCAATAACAGGTCCTTATTCTCTATCATGTCTCATGGAATATCACAGCCCCATGTGTGCTGCAGAGGCAGATAAGGGAGTGGTGGAGATAAGAGGGGGTTGGGGAGGGGCAGCAGGAGCAGAAGAACTGTCCCACTGCCTCCCCACCTCTGGAGAGAGCCTCTCTCCAGGTGATGAGCCCCCCATCCATGCTGGAGCTGTCTGGAAGATGCTCTGAGGATGGCCAGGGAAACTCTACAACCAGGCCCTGGAAGCTATGGAGTAGCTCTGCAAAGTAAATGACATGATTGCAATGATTCCCTCTGCATTCAGCACCTATTCATCTCTGTCATTGTGTCTCCATTAGTTCTGCTTTCCAATGACTCCTTCTGTCTAAAAAAGGGACCTAAATTTTAAGGAAAGGTTAGAAATATTTTTTTCTGCTGTGCAATGTGCAAGCAATTTATTGAATAGTCTCAGAAATCCAACTATGTTGCTTTCCTCCTGCAGTATTGCTGATTCAAACATAAAGCAGCAGGTTGAAATATATTCATAAGATACTAAAAAAAAAAATGAAACTTGTCAAAACAAGCAGCAGATTTCTCCCTAATATTATGGTATACAATTTTTATAAGTGTGGAGGCAGCTTTTCTTAGAAGCATATTTTAAACTCATCTAAATTATATTAAGAGTCAAGGCCCAATTTGGTAACAAGCTGTGAGACATCAAGGGTTCCTTTAATGAAGAATTCACGCTGGAAAAATGTATGTCACAAGACATATGAGTGGATGCCTCCATGTTTACTAACCCTTTGCTCCCCATGTACTGATGTACCCTGAAATGTAAACCCAGAGGAAGGGGTTCACATGAAGTCCTTGACTCCAAATGCCCATTTGGGTCTCTCCATGAGCACACAGCCCTGCAAAACAAAGCAGCATCAGCAAAGATGCCTGAGGTTTGATTTGAATTTTGCTCTAGTTGAGTGATACTATTTATACCCTGGGCTAATCAGAACCAGGGCTGTTTCATCATTCGAAATGTCAGGAAAAATATATCATGTGCATCAAGGGAGAAATCTTGGCCCCACTGAAGTCAATGGCAAAACTCCCATTGATTTCATTGGGGCCAGGATTTCACCCTGAATAAAAACTCATGTTTCATACACAGTTTAAATGGCAATGGGTTTATCTGTGAGTGGTTTTAAAAATTGTTTTGGAGAAAAATACATTACTGAAATGCAATTAGGCATTTATTTAGCCTTTACAGAGCAATCAATGTTTTCATGAGCACTGTAAAGGAATTTAAGAAGAGAAACTCAAGGCTGAAGTTGTATGATATGCAATTGGGCAATTGTTAGAACACATAATTGAGTGTGATTCAATGTCTCCAAACACAGTTTCACTAACAAGCTCCTGAGTTTGCGTCTGCATGATCCAAATGTGAATATTTTTTCCTGCTGGGTGACGTAATAGCTCACCAGGACACCAGTGCAACGGATGTAACATATTTGATTTGATGAGCCTCTTGGACACAAGAAAGAGCTTGCAGTTGTCTCTCTGACTTGCTCTCACACTAATGAAACCCAGCCCTGTGGTCTCTGAAGTCCTGCTGGGCTTGAGCAGCTGTCTTTGCTGCTGTCTCCAGCACAGGAGGTGGGCAGAGGGTCACTGTGGGCTTTGAGCATCATCAGAAAGGTTGGGTGAAGTCCTCAGCTCCAGCCTTATTTTAAATCAAAAGATTCTTGTATTTCCTTGCTGGCACAGTAAATGATTGAAGTGTTAGGATTTGTAAGGTTCTGTGTTTGCTGAGACAATTCACAAGAAGGAAAACAGCCTTGTTTTCACTGTCTAATTAGTTCACGGTGCATATTTCTTCAGCTGTGTATTTAATACTTTGAAAAGTATCATGGGATCAAGAAAACAGTTTTGCATTTCACTCAAAAAAGGAGCCAGTGGAAAAAAACCCCATACATGAACAACATTCAGTGATTGGAGAACACCACATCCCCACTTAAAAGTGCTTTCAAAAGATATGTTGTACTCAATGAATCTCACGACTTCTAACCAAAGCCATAAATCTGATGTACAAAATGTTCCCTTATTTTGACTGGATCTATTCAAACTGATTAATTTCTCACAATTTTCTCTGAAAACCACACTGTGGCATCGCTTCAGCGCTAGCTGCCCATCTCGCACAGACACCATCGGTTCCTGAAATACTTGGGTTTCCTGTGAGTTTAGAATGGTTCCCTTCCAAGTATTCACTTTGTCTGATCTTGTTTAAATTATTTGAATGAGCAAAATTATAGCCTTTGATGCTACGTTGCGAAAACATTTCATCTATTTTGTTTTCAGCTTTCCTTTGACTGGTACAAGAAACAAAGCCTGGGAAAATAGGCAAATCATGACTTATGGGTGAGTGGCTAGTCACATTTGGAGCTAATTTCTTTTCCAAACATTTATACTTCCTAAGAAAAAGTTTCTCCAAAATAATAACTCCTGGAAGAGGCTAGAGTAGTGGTGAGAGAAGAGGAAAACATGACATTTGATGTAGTCACCTTGATTAAGGTCCTGTCCAATTAGGTTTAACAAGACAGGGTTAGAGAATCATCCTAAAATACACTGAGGAGAGGAAAATATTAAGGAACAAAGAATCTTCTGGCCTCAAAGGACAAGAGAAAAGAATTTCAAACCATCTTGACGAATCAGTATAACCACAGCTTGATGGAGGGACAAAAATGGGATGACTCTGGCTCTGAGGATTGATACTGAGATTAAAAAAGCAAACAGAAAAATAAATCCTTTCACTTCTAGACCACTGACTTGAACTCATAAACCAGTTAGTCATCATCATCTGATAGTTACTGAACATGCCCTCTCTGGAACAAACTGGTGGTCTCAACAGGAGCTCTAGGAGCCATATGACAATATTCAAATCAAAGAACAATTTCCTGCTTGGCATTATTGCTGGCCATCTCCATAGGAAGGCCGAAGGAGTAAGCAATTAATAATGGGGGGAAATCCCAACAATAGTTTATTACTGTTATTATTAGTAGTACTATTATTACTGTTATTAATTCACAAGAGGAAATTATACAGTTGTCTGAGTATGGCAGTAATTATGCAGTTGAATGGGATTACTGCAAAGCAGGGCTGAGATGAGGGATGCAAGCTGTGGCTGGATTAGGAAAGCATCTGTGGCTGCACTGCCTTTGCGAGGGACAGAACCAGGGCTGTCACTGCTTGGGACCCAAAAGCAGCAGCTATTATTGCATGAACTGGGTCCTGCTCTCGCAGGCAGGGCTGCAGCAGCTCCCACACTGCCTGGGGATGCACTGTGGTGGGGAGGAGCAGTGGCACAGGCTCACCCATGGGTTGTGTCCTTTCTTCTGGCTGGCCCAGCAGCTCAAATCCCTTTTGAGTGAAGATTCCTCAAGAGGATCACTCACCACCCAGGAAACTGCTGTCAGGCAAAAGAAGGAGTTGCACTGAGGCTGAGCAAACACCCAGCAGTGTGCAGTGTCACAGCATCCTGTCCTGGCTCTGGCTGAACTCACAGCAGCCCCTGAGAGCTGCTTTCCCCAGGCCTGCCTTTGCTTTCCTGTCTTCTCTGGGCGAGCAGAATGAAACAGTCACAAAAGTCCATCATTGCACTCATGATCACTTCACCAATGTTTGAGAAGAGGATCATCTCCCCCTGGTCTGTTCTAAGGGTTAGAACATAACACTTCATCTTCGCTATGTTGGCCCTGAGGTGGTAATTTTAGTGAGTTTTGTATTCTGTGATGATTTATGGTGGCTAAACTAATGTAATAAAACTTCCCAGACCTTTTTCATGCACATTATTGATAAAAACACTCAGTAAAAGAAATGTGTAAATCCATCTTTGCGAGCTCTACTACTTGTTGGTGGCATCTGTTTTTCATTTAACAAGATGACTGAAAATGAATGTAACTACAAAAAACTCAAACAGCCAAATGTGTACATATCATTGTGTAAAAACTGCAATTTCACCACTCACTGATAATCAGCCCTGATTTATTTGAACAGACTTTGAGGTTCTGACTACACTTCTCACCCAGGGCTTCAGTTCAGCAGCAGTTTTTCTTAGGCAGGGTCTTCCAGGTCTGACCCAGACCTATCCATTTGCTACAACATCCACTGGAAAGGGTTTTGCACATGGTAATAGCAGAGTGAATCAGAAGAAATGAAGTTTCCATTCAGTCACAATCTTCTGTGCCTTGGCATACCCTGAGGGCGTTGACTAAGTGAGTATGAACATCTTTTGTGCTATCTTATGACAAAATGGCCTGTTTATGGAATGACACCATTTCTGGATATGGAAAAGTTACTTTTTATCATATATCATGTGTAACGATCACATAAGAGATTAAAAAATGGAGATATGTGGGAAGAAGGGAGTGTGCAGTGGATTATTCAGCACCAGGGAAATACAATGTGCAGGAAAAGAGGAGAGTCTCTGGAGACTTGTCTGGGTTGTTAGCATTGATAAGAACAACTGGGATGTGCTGCTGAAGCTGGGCTGGTGTTTGTGGTCAGGAAGGGCTTTCAGGGGATGCTGCACTTCCCATGTGCTGGACAGAGCTTTGTGTGTGAATCTGTCACTGGCACACAAATAGACCAGAACAAGTATAAATTAAATAATCTGTGCATGGTGATGGAATCCTTGCAGGTTGATAAAGAACAAATCCATCTGGTTATCTCCCCTGATACAGAGCCTCCCAGAAAAAGAACTGGTGCAGCTCTGATGTAGCAGGTAGGGATCAGATTCTAAACATGGGCAGGTAAGGGCAAGGCAAATATGACTGTAAATGATGGGAGACCTCAGCAGCTTTCCAGCATAAACCCACCTAAATGCCCAACAGCATGGGCTGAACATTTTATTGGGACAGTGTCTGGTGTCATTTGCACAAAACTGTGCTGATTATTCATAGTCATGAATAATCTGACAACCATGGCACATGTGCAACCAGGACAAACTTTCTGCCAAATGTATCATCTCTGGCTGCACAGTGACAAGTGATCACCCAGCTCAAAACAAGCTGGGAATCCTGGGGCAGTGGCTGAGGCATCCATTTAGGATGTGTCTCCCAGTCATTCTCCAGCTATTCCAGCAGCTTTTCCTAATGATGTCTCTTTCCAGTTCTG
This sequence comes from Hypocryptadius cinnamomeus, assembly GCA_013400635.1. Classification (NCBI taxonomy): domain Eukaryota; kingdom Metazoa; phylum Chordata; class Aves; order Passeriformes; family Zosteropidae; genus Hypocryptadius; species Hypocryptadius cinnamomeus. Next base: position 9,112 of record VYZP01078381.1, on the reverse strand, counting down.
CCTAATTTGCAAATCCACAGCTGTATGGCTGAGGAATGTAATAGGGTTAGATCCCTGGGAATTTTGGACCTGCAGGCTTCAGTGAGCCTTGGGGGAGTTATCCAGGCTCAGAAGACATCCATCAGGTCATTTTTCCAAAGAAACCCTCCACCATCTGCCTCATTCCACACGCCCTGAAGCCAGTGGGAGTCCTACCAGATAATTCAATAGAAATCAGCCCAGGACTCACCTAAAACCACACCTGTTCCTTACAGCATAAAGTGATAAGCTGCAAAAGGTTTGGTTTTTAATTGGACACTTAATACCAGCTTTGGCAGGTGATTAAACTGTGATTTACTTCCAGGGGAGATAAGAAGTAAATTTCTAAGGAATTCTGGAGCGATGGTTTAACAGCACGGTAATTATACAGAGACTCTTTTGGAAGAACTGGGCAAGTTAAGGGAGAATCAGACATAAATAAGAGAGTTGTTTTTCTTCCTACACTCAGAAGACACAGGAGATTAGAAAATGACAAAAAAAAATAGAGCAGTGTTTAAGTAGTTTGAAAATAAGGGATTGTGAGTGGACACAAAGGCTGCCCAAGAAATGTTTAATAAGGAGCCAACAAGGAATGTATTTCCACTCCAACTGAAACAGAAGTGGCCAGTGCTATCAGAACATCAATGTATACAAACCAAACAATACAGCTTAACTAGCTCCCATGGGTAAAATAAAGAGGCATGAAGTAGGGATTTGTCAGTCATTGAGACCTTTATTAATAACAACTGCAGTTTAAAGAGCCTGGGTTCTGGTACTTGCAAACAGGAAGCAGCAGCACTCAAACAAGAAAGCCAACATTTCATTGCATGTAAAGGAAGATCATAATTCAGAGGGAAAAAAGAAATTTTTTTTGAAAACAAATTAAGCTACATGACTGCAACAAAGTCTGGGATACTAATGAAGCATTTTTGTGTTTTGCATTATAGAAATGCAATATTCTGAAGTATTGTATTAGAATTGTCTGACTGGTATTGGGACAAATATGCAATGGATAAAGAGAACAACTGTTCAGAATGGTCAAAGAGTGAGGTTCATCTCCCACACTGACCTGTCTTCACAGCAAATATTTTAATTTTTCCAAGGACATATTAAAGTAGCTTTTCACCTTTACGCTTCTGTTTGACAGGGAAAGATTATTTCAGACCTCTTTTGGTGATGCTAACCATAGTCCTCTATGCAGAAGACTTTTTAAGCACTTGGGTTTGGATAACTCTGTGAGTGGGAGCAGAATTGTTTATCCTCAGCACCCAGGCATGGTCTGTACTGCTGAGGGTACACCCAAAAGCGGCTGAATGTGGTTACTATTTTTGGCTAGACTATCTCTAGTGAACCTTTTCTTTCCTCTGGTTTGCTTGTGTTCCCACAAATCTGACATGAAATATCTACTTTGGGGGACTGTCCTGCCCCTCCAGCACCACATAGCCCTGGGAATGGAAGACAGGGGTCCTGTAGAGCCCATCCTCTCAGTGCACCAGAGCTCACAGGCAGTAAAAAAGTCCCATCAGTCTGTGACACCCCTGTACCCCTTACAGCAATTCCTTTGTCCCCCTGTGGTCTGACTGGTTTAATGGCAGCTGCATCATGACTACTGTGTATTTTTGCAATTGTTCTCCATTGCAAACACAGGTGTTTGCTGGGGCTATAAACTACACACAGCCCCAGACACAACTCAAAGGGGGGTTTGTACCTGTCTCCTGGTAATGCTAAGTTAACAATTTTTCACCTGAAAAATAAATATTTCCCCTTTGTCCTTTCCTCGGGAATACTGAAGAGAAAAGGACTGCATCCTGTTTTGTGTAACTAGGTCAAAAGCTGCAGTAATTATATAATAATGGCTTGGAAAGGCAATATTTCAGGACAAGGTGTTTCAAGCCAACAACTTCAGTCATAAGAATGACAATGGTATTTATTGCAGGAAATCCCTTGCAAGAAAAATATCTGCCTATTACAGACAGCAATAAAGTAAAAATTTTGCCTTGAGCATATTTCTTCCTAAGGCAGAACAGTAAATATCTGAGCTGTAGAAACATTAAAATACCTGTAACTAGTAAGAATTTACAGTTCTACAAAAAACGTTGTCAACAATGTGTGTAGGTGCTTTAGAGATAAGTAGGCATTTACCAGAGATTTATGGATTGCAGTGTTCTGTGACATCATAAAATGTGGGGAATCTGAGTGCACGACTATTTGGTGGTCAGCAAAAGACTCTTCTTAGACCATTAGGCTGTGCCATACATCATTCCTAAGGTTATTTCCTTGATAGGTCTTGGAAAAGGTGTTCTATATCACAAATAGTCTATGACCTCAGGAGCCAGGCTGGGAGCACTTTTTACTCCATTTAGCAGTTGAAGTTAATACCATTTACTTTTTTACAAAGAAAGTAATTACCTTGAGGTTTTAAATGCTTTTTCCAGATTGAAACCACGACTTCAACTTTAGGATGATGTTGGTGTTTGTAATCAACCTTATTTCTGAGTTTGATGATTCCTCATGCGCTCATTAAATGTGATTTTATTGTGTAGTTGTACAACATATTAAAAGCAAATGGAGTTATATATCCTCATTTAAAATAGTTTGAAAGGAAAATCAGTCACACTCACTGCTGCTTTTGTGCAGTGTGCTTCCACCCTCACTGGCACTTCATTTGGGGAAGTCAAGGATTTTATCTCTAAATTTCATAGTTATGTAACAGACAGTGATATTAAATGGGATACACGAGGGACACTGGTATTATGGAGCTCATTTTAGTTGCTTTTATGTATTGCATTGCCTTGAAAACAAATTAGAATCCTCAGTCTAAGACCAAGAAGAACAGAGGAAATTTTATAAACTAAGTGCAGTAAGGTATTTGGGATGTATATCCCTGGAGGTGATTTCTCCATTCATAAATTGCTTTGTGCTCCTCATTCTTCCCCTCCTTTCCCTTTCTCCTTCCCAAAGCACCTGGCCTGGGTGTACCTGTCATCTTGCTAAGGTCAAGCAGAGACTGGGACATGGTTCTCCTGGTGGAACATGACCAGGACAGATGGCCTGGGAACCTTGCCCTGTGCAGGATGGTGGGACAGGGAAGATCACAGAAACACAGAATATTAGAGTGGCATGGGTTGGAAGAGATCTCCAAAGGTCACCCATTCCAACCCCCCTGCAAAGAAATGGGACATCTTCAACTAGACCAGGGTACTCAGAGCCTCATCAAATCTGGCTTTGGGCTCCTAGGGATGAGACATCTGCCAGCTTTCTGGACAGGCTGCTCCAGTGTTTTGCCACTCTCATTGGAAAACATTTCCTCCTTATATCTAATTTAAATTGGCCCTCTGCTATTTTAAAACCATTACCCCTTATCTTTTTGCAATAATCCCTGCTGAAAAGCTTGTCCTCTGCAGGTACTGCAAGGTGCTCTAAGGTCTCTCTGTGGCCTTCCTTTCCACAGATGAACAACCCCAACTCTCTCAGCCTTTCCTCATAGGAGAGGTGTTCTATTCCTCTGACCATCTCTGTGGCCCTCCTCTTGACCTGCTCCAACAGCTCCATGTCCTTCCTGTGCTGAGGACCCCAGAACTGAACACAGTACTGCAGGTGGAGTCTTGCTGAAGTGGGTTAGAGAGGCAGAACCCCCTCCCTCAGCTTCACCCTAGAAATTTAGAGATAAGATAAAAAAAATGGAGGGGGAAGTTACTGGAAAGACCAATCTGTGCTAAGATTTCAGTGTGTTCTCTCTCTTCTTTTCCTGGAAATGGACATCAGGGGCAAAAGAAATGTCTTTATTGCTGGAAAACATATGAAAAATGAAGCAGCAGAGAAGCCGTTCGCACGGAGGGATTGCAGCAGCCAAGGAGAATGGAAGGCTTTGCATATCCAGAGTGAAGCTGCTGGGAAGGAGCTGCAAGGGGATTATGCAAATCCCTGATTGGGTGAGCAGGGGCTGATTGCCAGAGCAGGGCATGCACACACTGCCTGTACCTGGGTAGTGATTATGCAAATTACACCCCCCCAGCCAGGGTCCAGGGCAATTGGCTAAATGAGAAAAACTCTGGTTACGCATCAGTGAATGCTCAGTTCAGCACTCAGCCCAGCCCACAGGCTGTGCAGAGCAAACACAAACACCCAGCCCTGCCTCCCCCTCTCCCTGGGATCCTCCAGGGTGCCAACAGACCCCCATCGAGTGAAAGTGGGTGTCCATTTCCATTTTCCGTGGGCCAGTTGTCAAAAGGATAGAAAATGAAAGCTCAGATGAAAACTTCTCCATGTTGCCTGCAGTTCTCTGATCCCAGGAAAATTCTGTTGTTTGTCAAAGGAGGGATGCACCTGCACAGTGGATGGGCTCAGGCCTTAGTTTTGCACTATGCATGGAAAAGATCTGGAGGGATGTGAGATGTAATTAAAAGATCAGATATTTAATACCTATCCCATGGTTTTTTTAGGGGTTTGATGGCATCTAAATTTGCAAGAAGATAAAGACATTACCCTCCCCTACTTACAATAAAAATTTAATGTTCAGAAGTTTCTTTTTATTCTTTCTTATTCCAGTGTGTACAATTATGTGCCTATGTGTGTGCAATCCAGCATCAGTTCACAAATGCAGCATAATATCTCAATATAATTGAATTTAGTTCTCAACAGCCTTTAATGTTTTCAGGAGCTTCTCACAAAAGGAATCTCATTCCCACGAACACCTAAGCCTGAAACACCTCTATAATTCCCACTGCAGAATGTTGGAAAGACATGACTCAGAAATCCAGGAAAATACACTAATTATGTAGTACAATTAATTGCACTCTGCAGTTTTCATAGCTTACTGGCAGATGGGTGATTCAGATTTTGAGGTGATTGGGCCAGTTTAAAACCAGAATATAACTGACTAATAGCTGGACATGTCAGAAGAAAGAAAGGAAATTGTCCATCTCATCCTGTGGCACAATATGAGTTTACTGAACTGGCTGGCAATAAAAATCAGTTTGTTAGCATGTCAGGATTATAAGCAAATTTCTTGGTAAAGCCCATGCCAGTGAGGAAGAGAGTAAAAAAAGGTCCACAAAGTTTTCCACACTGAATTGTCTCCCTAATTATTCTCCTGGGTGGGCAGAATCTGCTTCTGTGTACAACAGGTTATTGGTGATATGGGCAAATGTCAGTCCCAGGAGACCAATTAATTTTAACAGAGGCTCCACTGAAAATCAGGGAATGAGGCCAAATATTATTCCAGAGAAAATCAGGTGAGTGTTTACATCTGGGGAAAAAGAAAGGGAAAATATATAAACATATGAGGCATGAGGGAAACCTAAGTGTGGTCTGCAGGCAGGACAGGGTGCACAAGCCTGGCTGGGGAAAGCCCGAGTACCTTCAGTCATAAACTAGTTATTATAATTTGCCATATTCACTCTCAAAATTAACTGTTTACTGCCAAAAGATGAATTTTAGAAACCCAAGCTGTGGGCAGTTATTCCCAGTCTCCACAGGCTGTGGTTGGTGATACAACATGGGGAGCAGAGGAGAGTGGAAACTGACAGGAGATTTTTTCTGATTAACACTGTGCTCTCTTTTTAATAAGCTAAGGAACACTTGAAGAGCAATAAATTGCAATAACTGATAACTCCTAGACTATTTCTAGACCACTTTTATGGAAGTATAGAACAAATATCACTTAAATAACTTGCATCTGTCACGACACCAGCTTGGTCTGTACCTGCTGGGCTGCAAAGCGGTGTAAGCAGCAGCTTTCAATGAAGTATTGATTCTTGTCAGTTTGCAAAGAAGAAAATAGAGAATGTCAGCCCTGCTGCAAGGGAGACATCATGGAAAGAGGAGAAGATCACAGCAGGGCTGAGCTGTGCTACAGAGTCCTCCCCTCTGGTTGAATTGCAGTTCCTGTGCCAGCAATGAATGAAATTTGTGATGAGTCAGTGCTGCTTCCTCACCTGTGAAATCATTTCTACTCCGGAGCACCACAGACAAGGGCTGCTGGGGATCTCTGCTCAGCCCCTCGTGGGCAGGTGTCCCAGCCACATAAACCACTGTGACAATTGACATTAATTGGCACCCTTGTTGCAGTCTCCAAGGAGAGGCTAAAGATTTAATGGGCATTGAGGGTGAATTATTGCACATGCCTCAAGGTGGTCCCTCCAGGGCTGTGCATGGGCAGGCCAGAGCCAGACTCCTGAGCTGCCACCTCTTGTGATGGATTTGCTTCACTAATATTTTTAAAGTACAAAGACAAAAGGGAGAAATGAGAAACTTGGAGTAACAGGGAAAATAAAAGAACAGCATGTTGTTTCTCAAGAACATCTTGGAACAGAAGGAAATGCTTTTTCTTGGATAATTGTGAGGTCAAATGGGTGAATTTTTATGTAAATTGGTGACTCTTCGTGGAGAAAACCACTTAATATGAGCAAATACTTGATACTGATACTGCCTTTTTTTGAGAGATGAATGATTTCACCATCTACTTATAGATGAAATACAGATTTTTTTATCACCTTAAGTGTTAAATATCTATATTATTTTCAGGTGAAACCTGTTTAAAAAATAAAGTAAAAAAAACATTCCATAAAGGAACAGTTAATTTCTGAAATTCCCTGGCTTCTTTTTGTTTGCATTTATCATGCTTTATCCTAAGTGTGAATAACAGACATTTTTTGTGGGCTGCAGGATTTTAGAAATAATAAAAGAATGCTTTGGAAATGTGTCATCTCTTCACAGTTATAACTCAGAAACTCAGGAGGCAGTATTTCCCAGTGCTAACTTCTCTCATGTTGGCTACTATCTCTATGTCTGAAACAATTTATTTTCAGATTGACTATAAAAAACAAGACATCACATAATTGTCTGGCCATAAAATATGTAAAGTATTGCACTACTGGGGCTCATTAGCAAAAGCATAGATGCTTTTTAGTAATCTATAAGGTGATACTTTTTAATGAATGCTGCAAATTATTCTACTGACTACCTAAAGATTAATAATAGATATGTCTGCTGCAACAAACAAGCCTCAAATCTCTGGAGAGAACTAGAGAAAGTGGATAATAATTAGAATAAGAGCAGCTATTCTTATATTCATAGTTTTGATCCTATCAGCTAAATGCTGGTTGTGGTTTGTGTTGTGTCTGCTGTAAACAGACTCCTCTTGGAGTGGGATCCTACACTGAGAACACTGCACACAGCTTGGCTTGTGGATAGGAAGAGAAAGGGATTTTAACTCAGACTCAGGGTTTAATGCTGCTAATTTCAGGAGAGTTAAACATCTTTACAAGGCCTGAAACCTTACAGTTCAGTTATCTCCAAGGATGATGTCCATCCTTTTGCAGGGAGACTGAAAACAGGCACTGTATTCAGCTACTTTATTCTGGACAGTGGACAAGGACTCTCCCAGTTTTTGTTTTAGTGAAGTCTCTCCCTTATTGCAGCATGTGGAACCCTGCATAGGAGGTATAGAGGATGAATAGAGTATTGAGATGTAATATCCAATGTATCCACTCATGTAAATAAAAAATTGGGCAAATATCTCTGTGGTAAACAGCACTGGACACCTCCAAAGCCCTCGTATCACCCCTCTGAACGTGTGTCTCTCTGAGTCACACCACACTGCTGGCTAACCTGTGCTGTTGCCCAGGCTTTGGAGGATGGTGGGCAGTGCCTCATTCCCACTCCCACTGGGAACAGAGGTCACCAGGCCAGGGACAGCCCAGTGCCTGTTTTGACTGGGTCTGTGCACCAGCAGGAGAGTAAATGGGTCTAAAAGAACTTATATGAGTTACTGAGGTCCCTACAATTGCACGCAGCTGTGTGCTCATATTTCCCTATCGGGTGAAATGTCTCAATGATCCCAAAAATAAAAGCTCCAGAGAGAGAGAGAAAGGCCAGGGCACCTCAGTGGCTCCTGCCAGTCTTTTTAATCTCACCCAGTGTAACCAAACTGGCTTCTCTGGGTGTAGTGGGAACAAGGCTGTGCTTAC
>VYZP01078373.1:79965-105276 GCA_013400635.1 Hypocryptadius cinnamomeus | reverse complement strand
TTTTTTTTTTTTACAACTTTTGTCATAATAGATGTTTTTTATGGAAAGTTGGGCCATGAAAAAATATTCTGTATTTGCACAAAGAATGGGATGTTTATTTTTTTAAAATGTTTTCTGCGAACAGCTTAAAAAATTGAAATCACTTTTGCAATTTAGAGGAAAAGTGAACTATTTATTTAAGTACTTAATCCGTTGTGCATCAAGGCACTTTAATGAATCAGACAAGAAACAGACCTGAAGCACGACAAAGGCGGCGAGAGGAATATGCGAGGAGAAACTTGATCTCATTTACTTTTATTGGAGAGGTGGAGGGGAAAAGTGGCTGAAATCTCCTAGGTTAATGGAATTCTGGATGCTATCTTATGTGACCGTGGTGTCTTGAGGAGCAGATTAGCAGCTGGCTGGCTCGGGCAGTTGGCAGAGCAGCAGAATTCCTGAGCTTTGGCTGTCTCAGGTCTCGGACCCGGAGGAGCCGCGTTCCAGCTGCAGACGGAGCTCAGCTGCCCTGGGCGGCCCCACTCCAGCAGGCCAGCTTCATTAGCCCAAACTGAGGATGAAAAAACTGCTAAAAGGAGCAATATTAATCACCAGCCCCTGCAAACATTGTTTGGGTCAGTGGGGAGAAATGCTTTTGTCCGGGGTTGTGCAATTTCCTGCGGCCGGGCGCCGCCAGCTTGCACAGAAGCCGCAATTCCCATTTTTACTGAGGAGAGTTTGCTCCCAAAGCCTTGTCTGCTTGGTCACCCCTCAAGGAGAAAGAATGCCTCTCCATATGTCTTCAGCAGAAGGCAGCCGGGGCTGACAGATAGCAATGAGATGATGCATTCCAAGAAATGCTCAATCCATGGCAAGAAAATGAGTGTGGGGGGAAGGGGGAGCTGGAGCAAACTCACACGGAGATGGATGCCAGGGGAGCACACCCAGAGCTGGGCAGCCACAGGTCAGGCTGGGCACACAGCACAGCATCTGAAAAAAAAAATAAAAATTGAGGAGGAAGAAGTTGAACGCTTTTATGAAGGAAGTCGTAGAAAGTTCAGAGGTGTGAAAACCGACAGTGTTTTTTTTATTTCCTCATAAAACAGCTCAGAAACATTCAGGAAGTGGTAGATTGAGTGGGAGAAGAAATCAATGGAATTTAATGGGTGGGACAAGCGGAAATTGAGAGCTAAATCTAAGGAAAAATCTGTTTGCATATACATGTGCCAACCCAAGTGTCTGTGTGAATGGTAATGTATTGGCCTGTTTTGTGCATAATAAAAATACTCCAGTGGATGAAATTCTCTCTGTAGTACAGGACTGTAAAGGACAGGGTGGTCGCTTTCAAATAACTGATCAGCTGTAAGGCCATTTGGAAAATGAACCTTGTCACCAGAGCTGTAGGACAGCCCAGAACTGGCACCTGCCCTGCTGTCATTGCGTGGGTAAGAACACCAGGGGAGAGCCTGGGCCTGTCTGGCCACGGGCAGGAGAGAAATCATCATTACTTCTCACTCTTCAGCGAGTTGCAGAATGTATTTTAGCAGGCAATTTATCCCCAAAGCTGCAGCTGATGTGGAGTGTCCAGCCCTCTGATTCAGCAGCAGCAAAAAACAATATAAACTCTGATCTCTGTGTAACAGGCAGGAGTCAGAATACAGGGAGCCTGCTTCAGGCAGCCTCATTCTTGAGGCAGTTGGATTTTGTTTTCTTGCTTTCCCTGTTTCCTCCTGATAAACACTATTGCCCAGTCTCCAGTTCCCTTTGTTTGTTTTCAGCCTCATTCATGCAGCATCCCACTTTGTTCTGTGAAAAGACCAGTCCCTACTTTGTGGAGAATTAAAATGAGCTGCACTCAGTGTGTAATTCACTCCCAAGGCCCAGTGTCTGTGGCTGGGCTCAGTCTGGCCGAGGGATGCTCTGGCAGGGCCTTTCCCCACCCTCTGCTGGGGGATTTCTCCCTGGTGGAGCAGCTGACACCAAACTCCTCCCCAACACCAGCACCACTCCCCAGGCAGGGGTTTGCAGGGTTAATGAGTGCAATTAGCTCAGTGCTGTGAGCAGGAGAGCTCCTGGGGAGCACAGCGTTCTCCAGAGGGGCTGGGAAGGCAGCCCAGCAGCAGGGGTGGAGGAGCCAGGGCTGTGCAGGGCTGCAGCCACAGCACTGAGCCGCTGCCCCTCATCCTCATCCACAGGGAACTCGTCCTGCACTGGCTCCAAGTGGAGACACCCACGGCCCCAGCACTCTGCCACAGCAAATGGCATTTCCCAGGCATTGCACCCACGAGGATTCACTGGGACTCAGCCCTGCCTGTGATTCCTGGGGCTGGGATCACTCCTGTGCAGTCAATAGAGGAGTCATTCCATGCTGCAAATAGAGCATGGGCTACAGAACCAGTGTTTTACTGTATTTGTCAGGTTAGAAAGACAGGACATGAGAATTAGGTTAAAACCCATAAATCTAAGTCCTCAGGTACTGGAGAGGGAAGTATTGTACTGCTTTTCCAGAGTGTGATCTGTCAGTCAGGAGCAGCTTTTCTGTCCTTCGCTGTTTGGACCTGGCTTGGTCAGGGAGTGTAACTTGCAGAAAGGAAGAGAGACTTCACAAAAGCACCAGCATTATTTATTATCCACCTGTCTGTTGCTCTGTTGTGGTGAGTTTGGGTCTTTTTGAGGGGTATGTTTACTGAAGGGATAAGGAAAAGGTCATTTTGCGGTTTCAGATCATTTGTTCATTCTCCAGTCTCCCTGATTAACTCTATTAAATTCTCCTGGACTTTGCAAAACCAGGTGGTGAGGAACACAAACTTTCCACAGTCCAAACCAGATGTCTCCTCCAAATCAGTGGGAGTATCCCTGTGGAAAATGAATTGAATGTGGCAGGGTCTTGCTGTCCTGGGAAAAGTGAGTAAGAGGAATCCATCTTTTCCCATGAGTTCCCCATTATTAAGAGCTCCTCATGTGTTTTTATATAGCAGTAGTAACAAGCCCATTGTGTTTTTATTCTGTCCCTCTCTGATTACACTGAGCCCCTCAGGCAAATCTTTATACTCAGTAAGTCTTCTGTCAGACTATAGAAATCTTTGTAGCAATAGATTGTAATGAAGATTAAGTTGATGGGTTCACGAGTGATTTATTATAAATTATTGTGCAGTTGGGATTTTTTCCCCCCTTGTGTAGTGAAAGAATTATGTGAGTGTGGTCTCAGGGCAACCTCTCAGGGAAATGAGGAGGATAAAACAAGTCAAGAGTGTCCTCAGATTGTCCTCTGCTCTTTGATGCATTTTTGGAAGGCTTTCTTGGAGATGGAGGGTTCTCTGGTGGGAATTCTGGAGAAATGCTTTCCTGTGGCATTCCAGCCCAGGGTGATGCAGACCTGGGGAGGAACTGTACATAAGTACAAGAATATAAATCAGCTTCAAGATGAAAGCTCTTAAATCTGCTCTGTGCTGCTCACGCTGATTATCATGGCCCCAAGGCATAGTTACAGAAGGATGCACTCAGGAGGGCTACTTCAGAATTTCCACAAGTCATTACTGATTATGGATCTGCACTTCTAAGTGTTTATGGGGGGATGATTGATACACCGAGGATGTACCTTTCAGGACTGCATAAAGAGGAGCAAGGCTTGATTTGCACTTGGATTTTCATTATTTTACCATTTCAAGTGGCTCCTATTTCATAAACAGCAGCTATGGTAATGCATTTAGGATAGCTTTCATATTCATGGATACATATATATGCATATTTTTACCAGATAGGCACCTTAAAATTTTCCAGTCATTATTATGAAATGCAATATAGCCTGTAAAGCTCATTCTGAAAGGATATCTATAATCAATTAACTGACTCTCCAGAACAGCCTTAATATGGTGTTTTAATTAACACCATGTTGGAAAGCAGAGCAAGCTCCTGCAGAACTCCTGCAGCAGGAGCTGGGCTTCGCAGCCCAGCTTTGCAGGCAGGGTCTCTCTTGAGGTCTGAGGGATGCTTTTTGTATCCCACTGTTCCACTGCTCAAAATCCTACCTGTAGGATCAAAAGGAAGAATGAAAAGGGCTCTATTTCCAAGAGAAACAGAGAGCAGTGCAGCAGCTTCCAAGTAAATAGGATGAGATGCTGCGGGGGCACAGCCAAGCACAGCAGAGTTTTACCAGGGAGCACCAGTGACCTCCTGCAAACCCCAAAGCAGGAGACAGGCAGGGGGGGAGAGCAGCCAGCAGGATGCCAGGCAAAAGCAGTGTTGGCACGTGCTCCTTGCAGAGGTGTCTGCTTCAGGATCAAGCAGCAGCGCAATCACTGTTGATATCCCTTTGTCAAAACCAGTAATTCTTCAGCTGTGATTTGATAAATCTATATTTATTGGTTAGCATTTCACTGGGTCTCACTTGGCAGAATTTCATTACACTGAGTCTGCTCTGCAGCTGTTGAAGCTCTTCAGAGTCAATAATTTACACCAGAAAAGCTCCAGTGTTTGTATTTAAAACTTTACGGTGCTTTTTGTGCTTCTGGTCTTTTCTGTGGGAGGCAGCTCTGGGTGATACCCCCAGTTCTGGGCTGAGTTTCTGCAGTTATTATCTATAGAACTCTTTTCTTTTGTTTTGTGATAATAAACAGAGATGATTTATTGTAGATAAATAGGTACAAATCCCCTTTGTCACTCTCATAATTTATTTTTATGCAATGACTTATTTATCCTGCTGGAAGTAAATGATCCATTTTTCTGAGGGTTTTCTTTCTTTTCACTACTTCTGACTATAAAGAAAACTCCACATTTAGAAACACAAACTTTTCTGATTGTTTGGGGACCTCAGGGTGCTGGAAATGAAAATAGACATGCCTGCATATGGCTCAACACAGAGGACATCCAATGATTTTAAGGGACAGTGATCTTTTCTCCATAAAAACTTCTACAGATTTCCTAAATCTCTTGTGGTGTTAAAGGATTGGGAACAAATCTGCTCTGAAAATGACACCAGAACACTTGTCTATTTAGCTATGCAAGAGGCATATTTGCATTAGTTATCTAGAATTTTAATTGCTCTTACAGGTGGATGTTTACTGAAGAGACTTTTTTTGATAAATGAAAGAACTAAATGACACTCTTATTCTTAGGGTTCATATCTACATTTTCTTTGTCTGCTGGTAGAGTAAAATTTGCCACACAGACTGCAGGGGTGTGTTTGTCCACACAGAAATTTCCTTTTCCTGGGCTTTATAAAACAATTAAAATCTTTCTGTGAACCTTGGCTGCCTCTTGGCTGCCTGACTGAGCAGGCTGGGGAAGGGAGGGAGGGCCAGGAGCTGCTCCTGGTGTGTGGCTGGGGTGGAATTCAGCCCAACAAGTGGTGGGCATAGCCTGAGCAGATCAGGAGAGTGATTAAATTCCTGCTGTGTGTAATAATTGCTGTATTGATAGAACAGTGGGGTAAGTGAATTTGTGCTTAATCTGCTGTGTCAACCTGGAAAACATGTGCCTTGGGAGTGAGGGCATTTTTGTGCTTATATTAATTTGATACCACTTTTGGTAAATGGGTCAGTGATCTGAGGTATTGTATTTTTGGCATTAAGAGAAGTGCTGGGCATTCCAAAATGTTTTAGCTTTTCTTCCTGTGAAAATCACTCCACTTTGTTTTCCTGGGCTTGAAGATGATGAAATATGTTTGTGGCTGCTATTATTATTATTATTATTATTATTATTATTATCATCATCATCATCATCATTATCATCATTATCACTATCACTATTACTATTACTATCACTATTACTATTATTTTATTTGAGAGATGAGCAAAATTTTGGTCTGGCACAGGCAGGAAAAAAAGTGAAGCAACATCCAAACTGCTCTTTGCAAATACACAAATAAACTGAATAATAAATAATAACATGCTAATCAAATAATTTGCCCTTGTTAGGGCTCTAATATATCCAGCAGAACCTGGCATGTGCTGATAGGAGTTTTCCAGCCTCCTGTTCTGCTTCTTGGAAAACATTGGTTGTTTCACAGTGAAGTCTGAGGCAAGTGACTGAAGAATGCTGTTAGATTTTGGTGGCATGGGAGAAAGTTCATTTAATGCTTCACATGCTATTATGCAGACCAAGGGGTTCAGGCATCTCAAAAATAATTTCCAGATCAGTACCAACGAACACCAGTTTTGCTGAAATATCTGAGTGCTGCCCTGAACTGAAACAGAGCTGGATAATTTTAATATGCTGGATGCAATGAAAATTCCTTGCAGGCTGTTAGAATTAACATGTTTAGTCAAAACAAAAGAGCTGAGATTAAATGGTGTGGTTTCATCCCCATCTGGGACTTCCAACTTCTTTGGGAAAAATGGGATTTCAGAATCAGAAATCACCCTTGGAACAGCACAGGGCAGGTGAGAAGGGCCAGAGCTGAAGGAAACCCAAGCCTGAGGAGTCCCAGGGATGGCTGGAAGAGGGAAGTGCTCCAGGCCAGCCCTTCTCCTCGTTTCCCCAGGGAAATGCCTGGCTTAGAGCAGAGATGGCAGCTGCCACAGGAGCCTCCTTGCTCTGCAGAGCCTCTTTGCCAGCCTGACCCGAGCTTGCAGGGATGGACATTCCTGCCTGGAGTGGGAGTGGGAGTGCACTAATGGTGTGCTGATGGCAGGCTCTGTGTAACAGCAATTCTCACTCAATTACTCAGTGCACAGTGCCACTAGTAGAACCCAATTAATTAAAAAAAAATTCCCATTTAAAGGAAGGCAATATGTTGCATTTCTACAAGTTATCTATAGTGTTAGGATGGCCAATTTAGCCAACTCTTTACTGCATTAGACAGTGATGCAAACAAAGCAGCAAAAAAATGGTGTGAGGAGAAATAAATATCTGTCTTTGTGGTGCTGAAAGCTGCCGAGGCTGTGCATTGCAGGCCTTTCTCAGGGTCTGTCCCAGCACATGCAGGCCCACTGAGGATGTTTTAAGCCAAATTTCGTTGGAGGGTAGTGGTCTGCTGTACTTATTGTTCAAGATATGAACAGAAAGTAAGTACCAGCTAAGGTCAGTGGATAAATAAATATTCAGTGTTCGACTTTTACTGTGATTTAGGATTGAATTTCACAGAATCAAAGAGCTGTGGAATGATCTGGGTGGGAAGGGCCTTGCAGACCTTGTTCCACCCCTGCCATGGCAGGGACACCTTCCACTGTCCCAGGCTGCTCCCAGCCCCAGTGTCCAACCTGGCCTTGGACACTGCCAGGGATCCAGGGGCAGCCCCAGCTGCTCTGGGCACCCTGTGCCAGGGCCTGCCCACCCTGCCAGGGAACAATTCCTTCCCAGCTTCCTGCACTCATAATCAACAGGGTTTTACCTACAGGTCTTTCCTGAAGAGAGAACACCACAGTCATGGGAAATATTAACAAGAGATTGCTGATTTGAGGCTTTCTTTGGTCTATGGGAAGTGTCAGCTTCTGGTGTAACATTTAAGGAAAGTGTAATAAAATACATAATGTTAAAATTAAATGTTAATAAAATATATAGCTCAAAGCAGTGGATTAGAGTCTTCTAAATTGTAAAAGAAAAAAAAATTTGATTTTGGCCTGAGTGTGGGGCATGTGCTAAGATGGCTCCATTCTGTTTCCTGGCTCTTAATGCAGCTGATGCCATGCACACCTGGGGAGTCCTGAGACACCCCCCATGAGTGTGTGTGAAACAGCTGGGGAAAAAGGGGAATAAACCTTGGTTTGGGGCAGGAGCTGTTCCTGCAGCCTTTGGTGCCAGCAGAGGCCTGGAGCCCTGGCAGCTGTGCTGTGCCTGTGCCTCTGACCCGGGGCTTTGGGGGGTCACAGCTGCTGCCACGAGAGGAGTGACTTCCCTCAGGAAGGAGCAGAGAGCACCTGACAGCCCATGGCTGCAGAAAAATTAATTGGGAAGTGAGCAAACTGCTAGCCTTATGCCTGGCCTTGATGTAAGCAGCAATGACAACCTCTTTGCTCCCAGATTTTGCTGTCACTTGGTGGTGAGGTTTCCATCTGGACTGCAAGAGATGTTTTAGATTTGAACCGACTGACTGGAAGAATGTAGTGGAACAACTCCATTTGCACTACTCCAAATGCACAGGGCTGTTACCTGACAAGCTATTCAAGAAATGCTTGTAAATGTGGGTTATTTGTCATTGTTTGTTTGACTAGGAGGAAAACCTCACCTGTTTTCCACCAGCAGCATTTGCTTTCTGTTGTCATTTTAAAAGTTATTTTCATGCTAAGGTTGCATGGGTTTTGTGTTGGGATATGATGGGGCTGTTCTCAGACTTCCCCTCAGGTGGGAAATACAAACCCACAGGATTTCATAGCTGCTATTCCATCCCCAGATGTCCTTTGAGAGGGTGTTCTGTGGCCCCCCTCCCTGCAGTTTGCATTCACTGGTGCTATGATGATTTAGGCATTTGGAGAAAGAGGTGGAAGCAAACATGGTTAAAGCCCAGGCAGTGCCCAGAGAGTCAGATCCTCATTAGCAGCACCTTCCAGCTATCATCAGCTAGCCTTGGAGAGCAGGTTTTATCTTGCTCTCCACCAACCTTGCTGCCCACAAGTGATTTGCACTCTTATGGAGCAGAACTGGGAACACAATGGATAATCACAAGCCTGAAAATGCTCTGGAAGCAAAAAAAAAAAAAACCACTCCAGGATCAGGGGCAGCAAACCTGGAATTCAGAGCAGAAAATAAAGAACATTAAAAGGTCAGGGCTGTTGGAGCTACGACATTGTGATTATGCCACTGGATAATAAATCTTTATTGCAAGAGAAAAGGCAGGAAAATATTCCTGGGGCCCTTCCATGTGCTTCCTCTGGGGAAGGAGCATGCTTACCCTGATGAGGATTTCTTCATGGTGAAAGCCATTAATAGATAATAAATAAACCTCATTTATTGCTGTGGGAAGCAGTGACCAGAGGGGAGCATGTGCCCAAGGTGAGACCCTGCTGCTGCCACAGCCCAGCCTGGCTCAGGCTCCTGCCCTGCCCAGCTGGAGCAGATTTGGGTTAAATGGGATTTCAGAATCAGAAATTTGATCAAATCAGATTTTCTGGGAGAAGCCACCAGGGAGAGAGGATGGGCAGGGCTGCTGTGGGACAGGCATGGGGCTGGAGGATGGATGGGGTGGGGGATTGGGACGCTGCTCCTGCTTCATAAACCCCTCCTGGCCTGCACTCCTGGGCTTCTCAGAGGCAGATTTTGGTGTGTTTGAAAAGTTTTTATTTCTGTAATTATCTTTCCAGCATCACAGTGGCTTAATTCAGTGGTGAGTTCCCTAAGCTGGTGGTGTAAGAGTGCTTTGCCAGGGGGGAACCCTGTGTGGATGTGCAGCTGGGAGGTGGGTATGGGACAAGCTGAAGGGAAAACTGGAATTCTGGGCATGGCAGAGCCCACTCATCACAACATAGACTGACCAGAGTTGTTCTCCAGTCTCATTACCAATTTACAGTCCTAATCTAAAAGAAGCCACCTTGACCTTCTTTCCTCCCTGTCACTCTTAGTGCAAATTTGGTGTTTCTTTAATTATATTTACTCATTTGTATGTTTTAATAACATGCTAAGCATCTAATTTATATCTGAATTTATTAGATAAAATAGTGTTTCCATGGAAAAGTTAGTACAGCTAGCACTGGATGTTTTTCTTTCCATAGGTTTATAATTTACCTCTAATACATTACATTTCCATGAGAAACCTAATGATGGCACAACACACTCTTAACAACAAAAAATTCCTTTATTTTGCTATTTAAAATTTATATTTTAAGAATTCTGTTTTCCCCCTTTAAATAATGAACTGTAGATGCATGTGCATCTTTCTCCTGTGATGTTTAACTGACATCTTTGTTAAGTTATCTTTGAAGATTGTTTGTTGCAGAGCACAAACTGGAACCAAACTTAGCAAGTAGGAGGTGGATTTGTGCTTGGAACAGTTATTGAGGGAGAAAAACTATACAGAGTGGAATGGCACTGTCAATGGGAGAAATCTGAAGGGTTTCCTAAAGGATTTACTTGGATTTCACCGAGGAACACTAACTCAGGGCAACTTAAACACAAGATGTAAACATCTGTGCCTGGAGCATTTAGTCAGTGTTCCTTTGGAGAACCCCAAATATATCCTTTATTGGAGGATATTCAGAGTTCTTTGGTGAAATGCTGACTGCCTTGGGAGGGGCAGGGTGGGGTGCTGGGCTTTGCCCTGGTTCCATCCTTGGTGTCAGTGGGGCAGCCCAGGCTCAGCCAGGGCCCTGGGGAGGAGCCCCCCGTGCCTGGGGGTTTTGTGCACAGGGCTGGCTCTGGCCGAGCTGCCCTGTGAGACTTCAGCTCTGATTAAAGGGAGCTGGGTGGCTTTGCTGCTGGCATTATTGCTTAAAGTCGAGCTCAACAGAGCTCAGGTGGTGTGCACAGGCACTGTGCTTGACCTAAGATTATTTCAAAGAGGACTGAACACTGCTTTTGAATTTAGTGAAAGCCTCTTTAAAAACACTGCATCAGCCCTGTCCCCTTTAACCAATGCTGTTGAAATGTCAGGTTTGATAGACACGTCTAGTTTTGTTCTGTGTCTGAATTTGAACTGAAGGATGACAGCTATAGACTCTAATATGACTTATCTCTCTCTTCAATCCCAAGCTTTAGGTATTCATGTTAATTAAAATGCATGGTAATGTCAAGCTGGTGAATAGTTACAATGTAAAATGCCAATTATCCTATTTTTGAATGCATCTGAAATAATAAACGAATTCATCAAGCCATGAGCCTCCAACTAAACAGATGTCTGGGATGTAAATGGATGGGAAGGACCAGTGCCATAAATCCTACAGACATTTGTCAGGCCTCTGCTGTTAAGTCTGTTGAGGTTGAAGGCTCATCCACAGCAAGAGGAGTTTGGCTGTGCCTGTGCCAGCTGTGGTGCAGAGCTGCAGGAGAGGCTGCCTTGGCACCCCCAGCTGCTCCTGGAGGATGGAGGGGCACCAAAACTGGCTGTCCCTTGTCAGCTCAGGCCCCCACGCTGGAGCGGGATATGTGAGGTTTGTGGGAGATTTTTTTGGGGTTTTTTTTCTCTTTAAACTGCTGTTCCACCTAGAGTACTTGGCAGTGCTAATGTTTCTTTTTTTCCCAGTCAGAACTGAAGAGGTTTAAGCTTAAACTGAGTATCTGCAGGAGTGAGTCCTGCAGGGAGGCAGTTCTCCCTGTTGGTCAGTCTCCACTGCAGGTGGGTGGGAGGCAGCCTTTGAGCAGATTGGGCTGCATTTACAGGTGTTTGATCTCTGCTGAACTGGGGTAACCAGACGAAACCTCTTCTATTATTCACTCTGTCTGCCTCAAATAATTCAGGACCAGCGGTCTCCAGCCACTTTGTGATACAGCTTGCCTACAACACGAAATTTTCAGCAGCTGCATTTGAATCAGTTGACAGTTCAAAAGCATGGTGCTAGTTTGTGTTTAAGGGATCCAGATTTGGATTTAGAACTGCCCTGTGCCTGGAAATGCACCAGCACATCCAGGCTGTGAGCAGAGTCCAGAGGCGCTTTCCTGCTCAGCTGGTGCACTCCACAGCTTCAGCAAAGGGGGGATGGATGCTCCAGAGCTCAGGCAAGCATACACATGATTATTTAAAGTGCTGGGATACTCATCCCGTAGTTTTGTAAGAGTTAGGGATGGGTGAAGTGGTGTCAGAAGTGCTTTCAGCTAAGGAAATGGGTATTTCCATGCTGAGTTCTTTGTAGGAGGATTCAGTTTCCAAATTGGTGAATGCTTTCAAGGGTCTGAACTGCTGGCTTTGCTTTCCTCCAGAGACTTCCACGCACATTTCTATCCATTCAGGACTTGGGAAATGTTAAAAATACAAGGTGTACCCAAAGACTGGCTCTTCATCAGAAGAGTCAGGCAGAGTTTTGGCTCATGTCTCTCTACAGAGCAGGCTGGAACCACAAGGAGACCTCATGATAAGCTCTGTGCAAGGTTTGAAAAGCCTGGTCTGCTCTGGTGATGGGACGTACTGCAGGGGCCATAAAGAGAACAGTGCCCCTCACACTGAAGAACACTGGACAGGACAGAAGGAAGTTGCAGTTTTTGTTCTTTTCTGACCCTACATCTGAAACCTGCAGACCTGGGCTCAAACCACAATTTAGAATAACTTCAAGGCAAAGGTGTAGGTGTGCACCCACACAAAATAAACCTTTGGCTACAATTAAGACCCCCTAGCATATGCCTTGTTTTGTCCTTAGGATTGGAAGGGCATTGTGTGCACAGCGGGCACAGGTGCTGCCATTCTTAGTTAAACATTCCGTTAATGAGGGATGTAACCATGCTGCTCAGAAACCTGGACTGTCTTTGGAGGAGCATTTACAGTTCTTTGTGAGGGGAATCTTTGTTCAGCACAGAAAATGTCCCTCCTTATTGCTGGCTGGGAGCTACGTACAAATCACGAACGGGATGGGACTGCTAGGAACACGTCTTGAGCTGTTTTATTTTCCAGCATCAGTCTCATTACATGGTTATGACAATGGGAAGATGCCAGCAGCTCACATTCCTGGCAGCAGACAAAGAACTTAATGTTACAACTTACTTTAAAAGCTTTTTGACCAGTCACACAAAGCAAAAGCATATTGACAGTAGTTCTATCCAACCACTATAAGCACACATACCTTCGGTTAAAACAATGCTTGCTTCTTTCGAATACAATACCTGCTTGTAAGCCTTAAAACACAATGCACAGAGCTCCATTATTAAGCTTAGAACTTTCTAATATTTTGCTAGATAGACTTTTGTGCAGCTTAGGGAGTTATTCTAGACAAGCATTAATACACAGACCATTGTTCCATTTGTCCTTACTTTTCTACTTTTTACATAATTTTTCTGCTGACTTATTTTATGGCTACTGCTTAGCTCTAATCACAGTTCTGCTGTCTCTGAGGCCTGTCTTTTGCAGCTTTCCCAAAACCCTCTGATTTTATGGATCCCCACACCTCCTGTCCAGCACTGTGCTCTGAGCAGTGGTGGCAGCACAGCTGACTCATTAATTTGCTGCTGTAGTTAAGCTGCAGTTGTGAGGGTGATGGAGAGCTGAGAACCAGGGAAGGAAGGTGACATCTGGAGACCCTGGGAAGGGAAAGTGGAAGTGCTTGCAGTCTCAAAAAAGGATCCTGCCAAGAATGTAAAAAGTACATATGGGTGGCTCTCAACCAAGCTGTAGAAATGTTCTTGATCTTTGAGTTTTCTTCTGCTTCGTTTCTGTGCTGTGACTCCACTTGTCTGGTGTCTGAGAAAGAGCAAATGTCAGAAGTCAGGGAAGGCAAGAGAAGTTTTGTTGGGTCTGTGAAAGCTCTGCTCTGTGGTACAGGATCTCTGGTGATTGATTCCCTATATGTGATATGTGAGAGAGAAATCCAGACCATGTAACCCATCTGTCCTTGTCTACTTGCACACAAAGCTTCACTATCTCTTTCTTTGGGAAGCCAAATTTTACCTATTCCTTAAAAAAAAACCCCCACAAACCCAAAACCACAGACAAACAACAGAAAAAACCTGCAAGACAGACATAAGAGTAAAACCAGAAAAAGTTAAATTTGGGCGTGGTGCTAATGACAGCAAGCTTGTGGGTTCAACTTGTGTGGGCCAGCTCTGGACTCGATGGTCCTTGTGGGTCCCTTCCAACTCAGAAAGGTCTGTGGCTGTGATCTGTGACTGTGACTAATTTTAACTAATTGACCTTTACCAGGAGTAGAGCAGAGTGCCCCCAGCACTCTGTAGGACACAGAAAGAGTGCAAGGACTGTTCTGCATTAAAAATGGATGAACACAACTTATTCTGCATATAAGGTCAAAATCTACTGTTCAATGAATAACTAGGATTTTGCACACTTAATGCTTGGATAGCCAAGGATTTCTGGACATTTTATTTACTGGGAGAAATGTGTGTCTTCTCAAGGGATCCATGGCCACACTTTTGCTGTGTTTGAATTGTTACTGACCCCCAGACTGTGCCTCTGCAGGGCTAATCCTGCTCTCATCCTTGGGCCACCCCTTGGTGTCAGGTTCTGTCCCCATGTGACATCCCTGTGTTACCTGTCTGCACACTGGGTCCAGCTCTGCCCCAAGCACTGCAGGGCTCAGTGGATCTAACCTGTTTTCACAGAAAAACACAACAACTTCACAAGGTAACAGAGGTGTTCATCCAACCACCCCCAGCATCCAGCAATAAGCCACAAGCCAGTGAATCCCTGAGGCCACAGAGGGATGTGCTCACAGCAGCCATCCTCCTCCTACTCACTGGGATGTCCCTGTGCCTCAAGCAGCAGGCTGGAAGCTCAGGAGCAGGGGTTTGTGCTGGGCAGGTGAGCAGTGCTGGCTCAGATTGCTCTGGTGCCACAGGATTTCACCAATTTGCCATTTGCTTCCCCAGGAAAGGACATTTCCTGCAGCAGGACCATCATTCAGGGATGCCTGACTGCTGGCCAGGGCTGATCTAGGGACTTGCTAGAGAATAAGGAAAAGGTGGATGTTCACCTCTCAATTTCTCAGCTGAAAGGAGCTGTAGGTCTGGGTGGGGGTGGCCAGAGGTGGGAACTGTCCTGGCATTCAGGGGTGCTGGAAAAGCCCTGCTGGGACTGTCAGTGTCACCTCAGGTCCCAGTTCAAGGGTCAGAACTGCTCCTCTCAGCCAGCTCAGGAGGTCTGAGCCCTCTGCCTTCTGTCCCTGTGGAGGGTCCTGGCTGGGGCTGTTGGATATCCCTGGGACCCCCTTGCAGAGGGTTTTTCTTTACATCTCTGAAGCTGCTCTGACCCAGACACCTGGGCTTGACCAGAAACCAGTGCAGAGCTGACAGCCAGTTGAGCACAGCAAATAAAACACACACTAGAGTGTGAAAACCAAAATGTGCCAGGGCTGTTGGCTCCTGAGGTGGGTGGGGCCATTTATTTATGGATAAACAAACTGTATCCCTCCTCCTTTTACAGCAAGAGGACTTCACAATGGCTTTTTTTTTTCAGCTCTAATTAGGAAAATGTTCTGGAAGTTCAATGTTATTTATTGCCTGCATGTTAGTGACAAAATGAATGAATTCTAAAGTGATCAGTGATGGCTATAAACTTGCTCATGGAGTTTGGGAAAGATTAAAAATAATTTGTGACTAAATGACAGTGTTTTGGTGAATTCTCATTTTATTAAATTATTTGCATAAAGTGAAATGAAATAGATTCTTTGGATCTGAGAGCTCTTAAGACTATTCAAAACAAGGTGGAGGGCATTGCCTCTGCAGATTTTGGGTCAGCTTACAACACTTTGTGTTTATCATAGGATAGTTAGCACAAACCCCCTACTGTTGTTTGGTTTTTTGGGTTTGTTTTTAATTTGGTTGGTAAGACTGTTGTGGTGTTGCTTTTTTGTTTTGTGCTTTTATTTTAATCAAAGGAGTAAAGTGTCCTTATTTTCTTTTCCAGTATTTTAAATTAAACAGAATAACAGTTCTTCTTAGTGCTTACTATCTCAGAAAATTATTTATTCTTTGGGAAAAAAAGGAATTTATTATCTTTGTGTGTAGTTGTGTGCTGGCAGTTGATCCCACCCACATTGCTCAGAAAAACTCTGAGCAGTGAAACTTTGGCTCTTGAGTTTTGCTTCTCACTCACTTGAATGTTGTAGCCAAACACCAAGTGGAGATTTCAAAGTATCCTGTTCAGTAGTTGCACTGAAATCAAACACTTGTTTATTTCAGCCCATGTTGCACTTTCAGTTTAAAGAAGGGAAGCTTTCAGAACCTGAGGTAACAACAGCTTGATCACACTCTCCCCCTTAGGTCATCCAGACTGGTCTGTACTGGGAACAGACCATTTCATTTGGAGTCTGAATTTAACAGCAAAAACTATTTACAGGAGCAGGGCTTGGGCCATGTTTTGTCAGCAGTTCACACTTCAGTTACCTCTTATTGCAGTCGAAACAAAGAAACTTCATTTTCCTTAAAATCTGGTTTACTGCCTTGTCATAATAAACCAACTGATTTCTAGATGCACTAGGAAACAAAAATGTTAAATTTCAATAGCATTGCTTGTTTTTGCATAAGAAATATAGATGAGAGAATAAGAAAATGTGTGTAAGACACCTTTCCTTACCTATTTCATTTCTTGTTATCTCCAAAGTAGGGGATGCAAACCAAAAATTTCCTCAATCATTGTGGTGTTTCTGCCTCAGTAATTTCTCCTAATAAACCTTCCTCTGCACTTGCCATCTCTGAAAAAGAAATTGCTTTAAGCTATTAATTATACATGCAATTTCTCTCCTTTTTTATCCAATTCTCTCTCTTTGGCCTATTATCTCTGTGGAGCAGCAAATAGCAATTCAGGTAGATGTGTATCATTACCATCTAAAATGTTGTAGGATTCAGTTTGTTAGATCCATCTCTTTTGTTAAGGTATGTAGGGCTTTTAGATTTTTTTAGTATTGTCCAGCAGACTGGGAAGGCACTGGGAAGGGAGGTGCTGGCATTGGGATTCCATAAATTCTTAGACAATTGGACAAAGAGCTGGCCAGTCACCTTGGTCTGCAATATCCTCTGGGAAGCCTCACTCATGTGCTTTAAAATATCCAAAGCCAGTTGTCACCTCTGCCATTCCCTTCTTGCTGCAGGGTGGGGGTTTTGGACCATCCCTTTCCCAGTTTTCATGGCATTTCATCAAGCTGGGCTTCAGCAGAGGTACAGGGGCACCTACAATCAGGAATAACCTTCAGTCTCTTCAGCTTGAGGAGGTTCCAGCTCTCAGATGTTTTGCTCCAAGCTGGTTGTGCCTCCAGACTCTGCCTCAAACCATTGTGTGTTGCTGTGCTCCCGTGATGCTGTGTGTGTTTGCTCTCTGTGCCCTGTGCTCCCAGGGGACAGCCTCTGCTTCTCCCCCGTGTTCACTGGGGGGTGTTTGCCCCATTTTTAAATCTGAACATTGAATTCCAGGTGTCAGCATGCCAAGGGAGGGAAGGCAGAGCTGTGCTTGGGGGTTCTGAAGATGATGTACCTAGGAAAAATCTCTGGTAGCAAGGTGAAAACAGGTGAGGCAGTCCCCAGAGGGATCTCTTGTCTGTTTTGTCACTGAAGTTCCCTCTCACTGCTGCCTGTGGTAGAATTTGCCTTGAATTCATTGTAGCTGTAGTTTCTCTATGTCTGGTGAGTCTCTAGGGGGGTACAAAGCTGTGTGGTCAGCTTTGGATTGTTCAATTACAACGGCTGAGAGCACTGGGCACCAGCACACAAGAGTTGTCCTTGGCGAGCAGGTCCCCAGTTGTGATGGCTGCAGCTAATTCCCTCTTGGAATTCTGCTTACATTGTGAAGCAGCTGTAAAATTTCAGCCTTAATGTGTGCTACCTGGAGAATTTCTGAAAATATAGTACATGGGTATCAGAAAATGGTTTCAGGAATCATAAATTTCTTCTGCTGTGCCCTGACAAAAATGATAAAATTTCCAGATGCGTCAATGCTTTCCAAATTGAGATCTTCATCTGGCAATATTATAAAGATGATTTTAAAAAAAGAAAAGATTTAGTAACAAATACATTTCCCTGGATTTATCTCTTATTTAATATTGTAGCAGCCAAGACTTTTATGTCAGAGGATCCTAAAACTAAGTTATTGTTAGAATTAATCACAAAAGAAGTTGTCGTGCCTACCAAGCACCCAGAACCAACTAATAGCTTTTCAACCTCAGGTTTAAATCTCATCAATTTCTCAGCTATTCACACTTAATATCCTACACCCTGTGAGCAGTGCCAGCACTGCTCCAGCTGCACCTCACCAGGGGAAGGTGTCCTGGCAGTGGGAGTGACCCTGGTGGGAGGCTGCAGTTGCTCAGGGATGTGTTCCCTGAGGGCTCTGCCAGGCCCCAGCAGGCAGGAGCTCGACTGGGAATGGAGTGGCTTTGGGTTTCCTTTTGCCTTTTGGGATCCTGGTTTTCAGGGGATCAGTTTTCCCTGCAGGGAGTCAGCACCAGATGCTGCAGCAGAGGCAGGGGGTGAGGGCAGCACTGCCCCAGGTCAGGGCACCTCGGAGGTGACAGGGACAAACCTGAGGGTGCTGAGGGGTGCCGGGAGTGGGGATGGGAAAGGGAAAGGGCAGCAACTGGACTGAGATCCGAGGGAGTCCCCAGTGCAGAGGGAGGAGGCAGTGCAGAGTCTGAGGGCTGTGAGAGGTGAGGAATCAGCAGTTGTTTTGTGTATCTGTGCATTCCCCACTGCTTGCAGCAGTCCCT
The DNA here is from genome assembly GCA_013400635.1 of Hypocryptadius cinnamomeus. Lineage (NCBI taxonomy): Eukaryota > Metazoa > Chordata > Aves > Passeriformes > Zosteropidae > Hypocryptadius > Hypocryptadius cinnamomeus. The sequence continues at coordinate 87,079 of VYZP01078373.1, read as the reverse complement.
ACAGGGAACACCTTGAGCAGGTTGGTCACAATATCAGATGTACTGACTCTTCCTGCCCACCAGAATCCCTTCATGCAGTTCTCAGCTTTATCTGCAATGTTTTATCTGCTGCACTGCTGTGGGCTTGCTGGTCCAAAACTCCCAGGAAAGAGGTGCTAGCACTGAAGTGTATTGGATTCCTGTTCCTGTGTTTTCTCCCACCCATGCAGAATTCTCCTTCTTAGCATCTGCTGATACTCTGATTAACTTTCCTCAACTCCTTTCAAATCTGGTCCTGAAGGGGCATCTGACTGGATAGGTACATAATTCCACTATTTCCCATTCCTGCTTCTTTCTCTATCAAAGTTGGCAGTGTCTGCTCTAAAAAAAAAAAAAAAAAAATTGGAAATTTTCATTATAGAATATAACACATTGCCCATTATCTGTTGCGTAAGACTTCCTGACAATGGAATTGGTGAAAATTAAATCCCACAGACCTTATCCCCCAAACCCACAACCTCCTCAAATCTCTCTCAGAAAAATTCTGTCAATAATTATTATGTTCTTACGTTTCTTTAATATGTGCTCAGTCACAGGACTGCTCGGGGATCAAGCCTAGTGAGCATAATTTGGAACCCCACAGAGCTTTTAGACTGTGCGTGGGGTGCTGAGCACCTCCTGCTTTTGTCAGTCTCTGTTCTGTCCAATTTTTCCTCTGCTTTATTTTTTGCATCTATTTTATCTTTATGGACTCCAAGTTCAGATGCAATTCCAATCAGTGTTGGAGTGAAAAAGGGCAGCTGGTGCTGCCGAGCTCCCAGGAGAGCCCGAGTGGTGCTGCCAGGGTGTGAGCAGGGTCCTTCCTGCTCAGGAGAGATTCCATGAGGAGCGGTGCCTCACCAACGAAGAGGACAGGTCTGAGAGAGGAAATGTGCTTCAGAGCACCCCAGGGATTGTGCAGAGCACCCCAGGGATTGTGCAGAGATGCTCTCTCTCCAGCTGGGTGAAAGTGGCCCAGGGACACTGCAGGTTTGTCCCTTCGTTCTGCTCCTTCCCTGCTGGAGCAGCAGATCCCACTGCTTAAAGCACTGATTTGTTGGCAAAGAAAATTGTCTGCTGGGAAACTGCAACAGCTGCCTGAAAATTAAGAAAACAAAGATAAATTAAATAAAACGAAGTCCTAATTTTGTTGTAAGGATAAAAAGATCTTACTGCACCAAAATTTGCTAAATCCATCAAGCAGCAGAGTGAACCCACCACGAATTGTGATGTGAGAGCCACCAGGGCTGCTGCTAACCAGAGCACAGGGATTTGTGGAAGTGCTTTCCATCTTTCCATGGCATTTGACAGTTCAAAGGTGTTCTCTGCCTTCCCTCCTGCCAGGTTTGTTAGCAGACCTGAGCAGTTGCTGTACCAAAGTCTCCGCATTGCAGCTCCGTCCTCATGTGAGCTCTGCTGTTCTCCTCAGGGCTTTGAGTGACAGGTGGAACAACTGAAAACAACATATTTCAAGACCCTTTTGCCCTCCTTCAGAGCTGTGTTAAAACACTTTGTTATTTATATTTAATCTGCCTTCTTGGGGTTTGATTCAATGTAATGGCTTTTTGAAATCCAAAGGGTATGGGATCACACACTTGCACTTGGACAGAAATTGAAAATGTAATAATACTGTGAACTCCTGGGTCTGACTGATCCTTCCTGTGCAGGGGCTCCTCACGTCCTGAGTGGTTCCAGACAGAACCTGGAACCAGCTCAGTGCAACCTAAAAATGAGGCTTTGAAATTGGCACCAGTGATGTGTCCAAACAGAGCTGCCTTTCACCATTGTGCCCCATCTCACTTTCTGCTGTTTCAACTTATTTTTGATTGAGTTAATACAATATTAATAACAGAAAAAAACAAAGTTGCACAGGTTTTTAGCTTGGGATATGCCTTTTTCAGCTGGAACGCTCTTTTCTGTGTTTTCCCTTATTTGCAGGAAATTGTTTTCCAGTTCCTCAAGTTTGAGAAGCTCATTTCAAACTGTCAGAAAACACCATCTGACCCACAGAGATTAGGGCTCCTGAGGTACAACAAGCAATTTTTTTGCTATTGAAAACAATTTTGAAAAGATTTTTTTTGATTAATTCCGTGATTGGTCTGGGTTTGGTTTCTTTGGTGTGCTTTTTTTTATTGGTTTTTGGTCTTGTTGTTGTTGTGGTGGTTTTTGGTTTTTTTTGGTTTTCTTTTTGTTTGGTTTGTTTTTATTTATTCTGGTTTTCTTTTTTTTAAAGTAAGTTTATTTCTAAGATTTTTCTTACAGTGCCACAGACACATTACACTACCAAATATTTAAAATTTTTCAAAAGAACTTTCCAAGAAACATCTGATATATTAAAAAGAAAAAAAAGCTACTGAAATATTCATCATATGTTACCTGAAATATCTTGTGAATAACGGGCAGATACTGTACCATCAGATAATCTTTAAAATAACTTAATCAAGTAGCAACTGGTAACATTGTGTGATGTTGCTTCTGGGAATAGTGGCAAGCAACAGAAATGTTGATTACTTGGCCTTTTGCCTTTCTAGTGCTGAATTACCAAAATCACAGTGAAACTTTTGCATAAATGCACATAATTCTCATTTTTATTTTTAGATATTAATATTTTTTGACTGGAGAAAATGCAAGTCAAACTTTCCCCGCATTTTCACTGACGTTTCTGTCTGGCTTGGATCTGTGTGGGTCTTCTCTGAAGGAATATTTTCTTAATTTGCAGCAGACTAAAAAATGGGTAAGCAAAATATCCGTGATACATGAATGCACATAGGTAAGATGTTTCTTAAAATTAAAATGTGTGCTGCTGCAAAAGACAGCACAAATCTAAGCTGCATCTCAGAATCTTAATAATTGAGATTTTTCCTTTAATCTTTCAAGATTTATCAGAAGGCATGATGTAGTTATACTCCTGCTTATTATAGGGGAGATGTTTATGGATAATAATCTGTAATATTTCAATTTGGTGGTAAAAATAAAATAATGAAATACATATTTCCTTGGATCCAAGCCTTTGGTTTTGCATTTGAAATGTTAAAGGAGCTGTGAAATTGCTAATTTGCATCCCCAGGAAATGTGGAACACCTGTTTTTTGGCAAAGGTCTTTACTGAAAAGGAGAAAATAGCTTCAAAAGATGTGTACTCCAGGGCTGATCACAGCCAGCAAGCCTGGGTCAGTTTTAGTTTAAAATGGAGTTAATTCCAATCTTGAACACTGGATGAACAGGATTGTGGGGAAGTTTTAAACACAGATTTCCCTTTATGAGTGTATTTTTCAAGTTTAAAACTGGGACTTCTTATTCTATCCCTCAGTCACTTGGGGACAGGAGCTGTGGGTTTCTGAGCCTGTCACTCCGTAGGTGTAAACTGAGATGCAGATCCTCTGAATTGCACCTTTGTCAATACAAAATATTGTCACAAGAATCCTTGGACTTTCTCCCAGAGCTGCTCCAAAAGACAAATCAGAGTAGGAGTGTTTTTCCTCTGGGTGCTGACCCCACAAAGAGCGGGGAGGAGCCCCCTGGCCACGATGGGGAGCAGAGATCCGGCCTTTGGCAGGGCTTTCCTGCCCTCTGAGCTCCTGAACCTGGGCTGAAGAAAGCTGTGCCAAGAACCAAACCCGTTTGTTCTGCTCCTTTCACAGCACAGCCACCTGCCTGAGGCAGCTCAGGAGGGGAAAGAGCTGCACAGCCCCGGGCCACAAAGCTGGGCTTTGGGCTGGGCTGGGCTGGGCTTTGGGCTGGGCTTTGGGCTGGGCTGGGCTCTTTGTGGCTGGAGCAGCCCTGGTGTACCCAGGCAGGAGAGCTGAGCGCGTTCTTTGAGCTGCTCTGCCCTCGGCCCTTGGCCCTGGCTGGGTGAGTGAGCAGCTGCCCCACGAGCAGAGAGATTTAGCACTGAGAATTAAAATCCCACTGGGGGTACCAACAGAGTCTGCACTAAACAAACAGAGAATATTTTCTGAAACGCTGAGGGAAGGTGGAACCAACTTCAGCCCCTCGAGTTCCAGTAAAGCAGCAAAGTCTGACCAGGGAGAAATTTTGATGGGCTTGCACCTATCCTGAAGTAGCCCCTAAAACAGGCTGTGATACTGCCTTCTGTGCCATCTCCACAGTGCAAATAACACAATTTCTCATCCATACCCAGGCAAAGAAGTGTTTTGCTTGTGCTGTGCCAGCACTGTGCCCCCAGCACCTCCTCATTCCACGCTGCCACGCACAGGATCAAATCCCAGCAGGGAGAGGGGGCAGCCTGGGATCCTGGACTGAATTTGGTGGTGGGCTTTGTGTGTGTGGAGACAGCTGCTGTTTATTCCTATCGTGCATATTGCAGTGTTCTCAATTTGCCTCCCACACCCAGTTATGTTCCTGGATTCAGCTGAAAGGGCACTTAAAAAGCAGTATGACACTTCCCTGTGCTTGCAGCCAATGTAGCAAAAACTACATTTTCCAGACCTGCAGCACAGCATCAAATACATTTTTAATTTAGGGTAGTAAGTATTAAGGCCAGAAGGATGCAGAAAATTTATTATCACTTCTTATATGACTTCATCTGTAAGTTATCACTGTGTTGAGCCTGGCTGGAAATTTGTGTGTGAGTTTGCAGCTCTGCTTGAGGGGAAAAAAGAAGGAAATAATGTATTGAAGTCCTCCAGTCATCTCTCTTGGTAGTTTGCCACTGGTTGCTTGCCCTGACTCTTAAAATGTGTGCCTTAATGCAGACTGATTTTTGTTTGGATTCTGTGCCCTGTTTGCCCCCTCTCACCTCATTAGAAAACTTCTTATTGCACATCCATATCACCATTCCTGGGAAGAAGCCTCTCTCTGCTTTGCTGTGCAGGGCAGCTCTGCAGAGATCTTCCTGAGAGCCCAGGCAGAGTACTGACATGCCAGTGGGATGCTGCTCCTGATCTATTTAGCCTGGCTTGGGTGCCTCCCTCCTGTTTTCTGTGTGTGATCAGCAGGGCTGCAGCTCGGAGCTGGCAGGGCTCAGGGGCAGTTGGGACAGCCTCGAGTCACTGCTTCCGTGGGTTAAGAGCACCTAAATTGTTGAGGGTAAATGTAAAGCTCTGTTTTTCCAGCACTCAAATGTCATCCTGCCTTAAGGGGTCTGTTCATTCTTGAGATTCAAAATGAGCTCAAAGGAGTTTTAAACTTCTGAGGTTTTGTAAATCTTAAAAACCTGGAAAGCATAACAGAGAGAAATGAACAGAGCTGGGGAAAGGTCTGGAGCCCCAGGAAGGGCTGAGGGAGCTGGGAAGGGGCTCAGCCTGGAGAAAAAGAGGCTCAGGGGGGCCCTCGTGGCTCTGCACAGCTCCTGACAGGAGGGGACAGCCGGGGGGGTCGGGCTGTGCTCCCAGGAACAGGGACAGGAGGAGAGGGAACGGCCTCAGGCTGGGCCAGGCAGGCTCAGGGTGGACACTGGGAACAATTTCCTCACAGAAAGGGTTCTCCAGCCTGGCACAGCTGCCCAGGGCAGGGGTGAAGTCCCTATCCCTGAAGGAATAAAGCCATGTGGCACTTTGGGACATGGGTTAGTGGTGGCCTTGGCAGTGCTGGTTTAATGGTTGAACTTGATGGTTTTGGTTGGTGTTTTCCAACCCAAATGATTCTATGATTTTAAAGTGGAGAGAGGTTAGTAGGCTCCAGTCTACTACATTTGATGTTCTGTAGGATTACTTCCAGAAAAATGCTGTGTTTCTCCATCTATATAATTGGTGGATTGGGTGGGACGGGACAGATTAACACCAGCTAGTCTTAATTTGCAAGTTTACAACTGAACTGCGATACTTTGGGCAGTAGATGAATATTTTTGTATGTTTTATATATATTAGTATATTTTCCTGTGCAGCACGAGTGACTTTTTATACTGGAAATGGCTTAGAAAATAATTTTGTATCAAGTTGAACCCTGACAACTTTGTTGCAGCAACTTCCTTACTTTTTCCCATTCAGAGTCTTTGTGAAGTATTCTTAACACGTGGTGTTTTCTCAGAGCACAGTTTTTATTTTCCAGTGCTTTTATCATCTGAGATGCTTTTCTCTGAGGTCCCTGTGATCTGTCCATCTCCCAGGCCTGCTGCTCCCCAGCACAGGCTGAGATCTGATGGGGCTCGGATAATCGTGCTTATTTTACATCCTCAGTGCTGTGACCTAAATAGCACCACTTTTTACATGCCAGGGCTCCATTGCTGGCTTGCACTCGCTGCCTTATCCTGCCTGACACCCAGCTCTGTGGCTGTGATGCTCCTCTGTGGAATCTGTTCAGGGGAAAATCCTCCCAGCCTTGCTCAGTGTCAGCTCCCTGCATCTCCCAGCAAAGTCAGGGGATATCAGCAGGAGTTGCCAGATTAAGACTGAACAAAGAGCTCAGGATTTGGTTCCCTGTCAGTGCATTTGTTTGTTCCTTTCAGCTGAAACTATTTGGCATTTGTTTCTATTGAATCATAGGACAAATTGATTTAATTATTTTGGTCCCTCAGGGTCTTTGACATCGTGCATACTGTTTAGGGGGGTTTAAAGCCTGGCAGTTTTCTTCCTAATTTCTTATATTTAATAATAAGCAATAATAAGGTTGCAGTATTTGTATTCTAAATGCATGTTTGGATATTTTGAAGAGTCTACTTTGTAGCTTCTTAATCATAAAAACTTGCTGAAAACCTGGCTTTTTCAGGGAGGTGGGGAGAAAACCTTCCAAAGAAAATAAAGCAAGTGACAAAACTCTGTGTCACACAGACCCCAAAAGTCCCCAATCAGTTTGTGTTCTTAAAGACTCTTTGTGTTTTCATGTTTAGAAATAAAGGTATGAAGGGAAAGAGGAAAGAGTTAGAAAAGAGTTACTTTGTGCTCCTATTTTTGGGTATGATGACACATAGAATTATGTTATATAGAACCCATTTCCTCTCCATATTTACATGAAATCTGGAAATATTTGAAGTAATTGTATCTCCTGGCATACACATGTGCATGGTGGATCATGTTGTGAGCTGATACTTAAATCAGTTGCAAAATAATGGCGTTTTGCAAAATCAATGTCTTAAAAGACTAAATTTGTCACTGATTTTTTTTTTTTTTTTTTTTTTTTTTTTTTTTTTTTTTTTGGGG